>JAZHYW010024674.1:0-110245 GCA_037355805.1 Ixodes ricinus | reverse complement strand
CTGCAACGCCATTCATCCCCCTGTATTCGAGGGCTTAGTCGGCCACCTTTTCCCATTTTTAAAGTTTACCGACAATCGCTTATAACTGTTGAATCAAATAATAGAAAGCTCTGAAACTTTGGAATCTGGTCCAGATCAGAAGAGTTGCATTTGGGCAAAGAGTGAGTAGTCCACAAGGCGTAGTTTATTTATGCAATAAACAAACAAACACTGCAAAAGTTTTTTCTTATTACTTTGCTATGTTCATTACTTTTAACATAGTAAAAATTGTATTTACTTACTATATGTTCCAGTAATCTATTGCATATATGTGCATGTGTATTTATTCCGTAATCGCTAAAGTTATATTTTTTGTGTGTATGTTAACTGGGAGTTTTATTCATGCTGTACTTATCTTATAGTTGGAGATTAAATATCATTCATACTGTAAATTACTTGATTTGACTCAGCCGGTCCCAAGATAGAGGACCCCATTCTTAAACTCATCCAATAAGCATTGAATTGAATTGTTTTGTTTTGTTTTTATATATATTTGTCGATGCTTATGCTCAGATGTCTACGGACGCCATGTTTGTCTCCGGCAATCACGCCACGTTGACGAGGTATTCTCGCCACGAGCCTGCAACGCACATGTACGTCTTCGAGTACCGCGGCGATTCCAGCCTGCTGGACGCGCGCCTGGGCTTCCAGAGACAACCCTTCGATTTGGGTGAGTTCAAGATGTCCACAGGAGCGTTGGAAGTAAGGTACCTCTCTACGTCGGAAGTGTTGGAAAGATTGAGAGGGAAGAGGGGGGGGCGGTTTTGCTTTTGCTTCTTCCGCATTGTTTAATAGAAATATCCCAAATGTTTAAGAACTCCCCGTGCTTTGCCTGTCTTGACACTACTAGATGTCCGCTACCTTCCTTCCATGTGATTGATGACCCGAGTATGTGATCGTGATCTGAAACACTGCAGATAAATTTATTTTCGCTCGCTCAATACTTCGTGAATTTTGCGCAGCGGGGGTTTCAGGAATATTTCGTGGGCACAAAATATCGCGCTTTTGAGCGATCACGGCATAATATGTATTTGATACCATAAGGTGATGTATTCGCGCGATCAGTTGTTCCCTATATTTGTTAAATCGCTAAAATATGCAAAATTTAGGCCCTCGGGAAATGCAAGTCGTCTACGGTATAAGGGAAGAAGAAATACTGGCCTCCGCGACTAAAGAGGCAATTCACAAATTTATTCCCGAGCAAGATTTGGGCGTTGAGATAGTTGCTTGTGAATAAAAATGCACCTTTTTGGCTACGGAATGACATAGGGTAACGTTGCTGCATTAAATTTTGCAGATTATTAGGATTCAATACACTTCACACACGAAAACTTTAAACCATATGTGTTGCGACTTTGCTTATTTCATTGACAGTCAGCAAGAATTTGATTTCTTGTATTTAGTTTGATAAACATATGGGTGGTATTTCGTCAAAATTTTTAAACCTTGGCTATAGTAATTTATGGTGAACCGAAATACGTCATATATATTTATTCTGAGATGTGCACTGAGAGTGTCGGACTGGAACAACTATATCCCAAAGACCAAAGAAACCGCCCCAAAAATTTAATTTGAAACATGCAAAATTTGGTGCACACTATTTTCGAAACTTAAGCCACACGAGAAAATTGACCGCGCAAAATTCACAAAAATATTTGTTCTAAGCTTTTTCCTTCTATTTTTTTTTGGAGGGGGAGGGGGAGTGAGAGAGGGGTGGAATTGTGTTCAAATTTTCACGCGTAGTGGCCATCTAAAATTTAAAATCAAAAGCTCTATGCAAAAAAAAATACATTTTTAAAAGTTAATAATAATAATTTAAAAAAAAACTGAGCTAGAAGGTGATGGTGGATGTTGATTGTTTGTCTTCGCTTTCTATAGATAAACTTCTCATTCAATCTTTCCCGTAAAACTACAATACTCGAATCTAAAAGCGCGCGGAGGTGCTCTGTTAACACGCTATTGATCTATATTAACTTTAACGCGAACACAATCGCTTCTGCAGTGTTTTCCTAAAATGTACGCAAAGGTTTTTAGACCAAGGAAGCCGTTTCCATGGGGTATGCCTCAGAAGAATTTCTTCTCTGCAGGAGTTTCGAACGGCGACGAGCTCATCTACCTGTTCCAGGTGACGGCGGACGGGTTGCGCCCTCTGTCGAACCTCGACTATCTCGTCAGCAACAGGATCGTCAACCTGTGGACGGACTTCGCTAAGAGCGGGTGGGTAACTCGCAAGAAAAAACAAATGGAGCGGACCATCACGCGACGTGATTGGAACGGACAGCGTCATCTGGTGCGACATTTAGATCATATTGCGTCGTCATTGACTGGAAATTGCTGTGATGTTGCGTCACGCGGTGTCTCGCGTAAATCGCAGCCGATCACACACAAAACAGCTATAAGTCCGTTGTAACTCAAGAGGATAGGGCGAGGGAAAGAAATGCCGGGGAGGAGGATGCAGACGGAACGCTGGAGAGAGGAGGAGGAGGTTTTTCCTCTCGCCTCCAGCGTTCCGTCTGCTTCTTCCTCCCCAGCCTTCCTTTCCTCGCCCTACCTTCTCGAGCTGTAACTTGCACGTTCTCGCGGACGCGCTACACAAATTGCTCGGTCGTACCAGCGTGCCCATTGTTCGCTCGGTAGCGTTCTCCTCCACATGCCGCCTCACGTTCACGCACAGCATGATCTTGACGTCGAATGCGTTCCATCCTAACACCCAGGGTGAGACCGTCGGAGCCTACAGATCGACGACGTCCTCTCTCACGGGCGCGTTTACGTCGTCAAGCATCCGCTGCTTGCTCCGGTGTATGGTTCGGCCGCCCCATTTCTTGCGCGCAAAGGCTTAGAGCGCCGAGGGAACGGGCGACCGAATGCGAGACATAGCAAATGGAGAGGTGCGCGATCACATGAACCCCAGTGCAATTGCGATTGGCCGAACGCTCTGCCCTCAACCGCGACTATTATCAGCGAAAGGACGAAGGCATCTCTGATGCACTCGCCCTCTCCCGGCGCCCAAACCACCTGGGATAAACGCGCGCATACTCGGTTCGTTTTCGGCAACACGACACTCTCTTAGTATACAATAAGCCCAAGACAGCTGTCGCAGTAAAAAAACCAGGGTTACCTATCAGACAATCTCGCGTACCCAACATACTCCAGCGACAGCTCAATTAGCATTAGGGAATTTTGAAGCCCTTCATCACAGGAAACGATGAATATTTGAATTTAGTAGAGGGCTACCGCCCCGGGTGCCGCTGCACGTGCAATGCTTAGCTTCTATGCACTATAAAAATTAAAACAACATGAACCGCGTGGGTAGCACGTGCATCACCCATAATGAGGAAAACAGAGACGCCCCTAGCGAGCTTCTCACCACGAATAATAAACATGCTCCAGATCACGTGGCCGCTTGTTCTGGCTTCGAGTTAAGCCAGTTAAGTAAGTAAAAGCTGCTCATTTTTCTTTAATTTTTTTTTATTACGACTAGCATTGTGAGAGAAAAACTAACGCGTGTTTCATAGGCTATAACTTGTAGCTTATAAACTTCAGGGTTTCATTCTAAGCGGTATTTGCGCAAAGTACAAAAATCGTTGCACAGCTCCTTTATGCGTTAATGTTTAATGAGTAAGTGATTATTTCAGCTGGCTAATTACTTATTCGTTCAACAAAATGCCGTAAAACGTGAAATAGGCCAAAAAATTTATGTAGGTCGAATAACGATCAATTTTACTAATTCCTGGCCCACCTAATGATGGAGTTCCGTGTTTTCGGATAAATCTGAAAAAAAAAATCGAAAAAGCACTCTTCAGAAACTTTTTTCGTCAATTCAGATCTATCCCAAAAACTCAGAATTTCGAGGTTACAACTACCAAATAAAAATAAAAAGGACGATCTTTTTTTTTTTTTATTAACTTTACACGAGCGCAGGGTCAGTGGTCTAGATGAGATGACACTTTCGTTTCCTTTGAAATCTCGAACTACTGACAAAAAGGGTTTTCCTTTTAGCTCATCGAGGTTCCTTCAGTGCAACAGGTTATAGTACCCGGACGTGATTTTTTTTTTTTTAAGTTTTGAAAATTGGGAACACAGTAAAATGAACTCCGAATTTCAAAGAACTGAGAATCAAACATAAATGAACTACGATAAACCCCGAATTTTCAGCGAAAAATAAACTCCGAAAAATCCTTTCCCGAAATTCACGAGAAATAAACTCAGAAAACACGGAATCCAACTTATGACGTACTTACGTCACACATATCCAAATTCTAGCAGCAATGGGTTACTCTCCATGAGGCGTTGCGTGAATGGATATCGACAGCCCGGTAATTGATGCTGATTTATAGCTATATATGATCTCACGACACCTTCCACTCGCAGGGAAGCACCGCAGTTGTCCAACTTCGAATATCCCCGGTGGCCGCGAGTGACGCCAAGCAACGTGTCCACGTACGTCATCGGTCGGGCCCTGCAGCCGGCGCCAGAGTACAAGCCCGAAGCCTCGCGATTCTGGGCCAGTGTCTCTCCCGCCCTGATGGGATGGCGCGACAGCTCGACCATGTCAGGCGCCCTGGTCACAACAAGCGGCTACGTGGAGCCGCTGTATAGGACACTCTCTTGGGCTATGGTCGCGGTGGCCATAGCTCTGGCCATCGTCGTCGTTGTGCTCCTCGTTGTGCTCTACAACCAGAAGAAGAGCCAGAGCTTTCGGGCCAGTTCGGATTTCGACAACTCTCGGATGTCGGGATCCACGCTCTACTGATCCCAAAGTAGCATCACTCGAATCCGTGGCCATACGTAGAAAGCAAGGTTTCTGTAGGTTGTAGAGTTTTACTCAAGCTTGTTTACATCTTGCGGAGTGTAGTTGACTCGTTGCATAATTAGTGTCTTTCTCGGGCAAAGAAAGCCGAAGGAGATGTCTTGCGAAGACAGAGGCCTCCATCTGGCTCTGATGTTTACGCTGCAGTGTTTTTCTTTTCGAAGTTTAAGATAGCATCTTCTTGAGTGTTAGCGTGCAGCCTAATTGTAATTGTTACCAAACACAAACTTATTGTTCTTTCTTTCTTCAGAATGGTCGTAATGAACATAATATTTCCTCCGGTTTTTTTAACCTGATGACGTCAGTTTTTAGACAAGTCATTTACACCCACGAAAGGGCAAATAAGTTGAAAACTTTTACGGGAGGTACCGTCGATGACTCTCTTGGCTCTACACCTTTGTAGTCCTGCAGAAGAGGCTTCAGAAACATCATGCATGGCAGAGTGTGGATATGCCAGGCTCTTTTTTTAGTCGCAGCCAATTACACTTTCCGTGAACTAAGCTAGGTGGCACCAGACATTCTTGATGGTTTGTTAGACATTTAGAAACGTTCGCGTGAAGTTTGTTCGAGTGTGTTGTTTCCCACTTTTTGTATTAATACACGCAGCGATGAACCTGTACGAAGGGCGACGGTTACTCAGTGTTGACTACTCAGTGACCATGACTCCAAGTACGCCTTCTCTGATTGTGAGGCTGTGTGTTGTGGGAACCCTTACGTAGACCGTTTCATCAACAAGGACACTCAGCTGCGTATCATTTCTTTCTCGTATTATGTTTTTGTAAAAAGTCATTGCGATACATTGTACAGAATGTTTGATAAGACCTTAGTATATAACTTTTTTGTCTTGTAAATGTAACTAAGGAATGTAGCACGTCTATGCCCACAAAGAAAAGTAGTTCCCGTCCGGCACGTGTATTACATTGATTACTACTTTCACCTGTGTTTTTTGAGTGCGAATCTATGAATCCCGCGAGAGCTATAACGTTGTCTCGTGAAATGCTCCACAACTGACAACGAATAAAACATCATCTGTTTTTACTGTTAAAATACTGTCATGCATTGCCCTTTGATCAAGTACAAATGTTTTGTAACGAAATACGTAAATGCGAGGTAGCGTATTGTAATGTTTGTGTTATGGCCCCAAGACAACGAACAGGAGGCGTCTCGGTCGGTTGCTAGTCAGCGCGGCTGGTGGCCGAAACGGCTGCCATTGGGAAGGCCTAACCACCGAACGATTGGACTTGCCGCTTGGCGTCAGAGTTCGGCAGGGCACGCGGACGTTCGAGCTCGGGATCGGGTCCAATGATTGCGGCAGAGGGCCGTCTCTGAGTTGCGAAAATCCCGCATAAGTTGGCGTCACCTGTCGAACCAAACTTCATTGCCCAGAAACGCATAAAAAGCAAATTCGTAAAAAAAAAATTATAAACAAGGTCTGACAGAAACGAAGCTGTCCTAACTAGTTAGGCCAGCTGTAGTACAAACGTTTCATTGATTGCTATGTCTGCCTTAGAATGTGCGTTGTCTTAGTTGTGGAGTGGTATACTGCACTGGCTAAGTTTCTTATCTACAGGGGAGACCTCAGACGCGCATTGGGACGGACTAACTTCCCGGTGTCTAAACATATACACAAACAAAATTATTTTTAAAATGCACTATATTTGCTCACGGCTGCGGTCCTCCATCACGTAGTGGTGATCGCACAGTATGTTCCACGCTGGTAAAACGACCATCTATGTAGTACAAACGGGTAGAAAAAGAGATTGGGCTCGTGATGTCTAAGCCTGAAGCGAGAACATTTCGCTCCAGGCTGCTTCAGAACGGTGGCATACATATTCGAAACAATACTGCCTTGAGTTCAAATAGCTGAACTCTAAAAAGGGAATTCCTGAAGACCGTCAGAATAGCAGCCGCCGTTTCGCTAAGACCTTCATCTTCTGCAGCAGCCGGAAAAGCTAAGTTTTATAGCAACACTTTGGCTATACCATTTTGCGGAAAACCTAACAGGTTCTTTTTTGATGACTGGTATATTAGCTTCTTCGATGTTTTGTTGGGACGACGAATTGATCAACAATTCTTCCCCAAGTTCCCCAACATTGCCAAGCTCATTCCGCTCAAAATTACGAGGTATTTAATGGTCTGAAAATACGCAGCACAACATAGAGATACTGTAATAATCAAGATGCTATTTATTATTCAAAATAATTATTCGCCTCGACTTTGCCTCAAAGCCAAAGACGGATTACACCGAAGTCTAAAAATGACCTTCAACAACATTCGTATACGCAATCCAAATTCACTCTCCTTCAGGAAAGTGAGTTTTCTGCTCGAAAGGATATCATGTAAAACGTCACCAGAACGACAGCATTATAACCGCGAAGTGACAAGGGAACAACGCACTCGGAAATAAACCAGACAAGCACGGCATCCTGCAGACAGATCTTGCAACTAATACTAAATGACTCAACTCCAATCTCACAGGAAGCAATACCTACGTTTATAAACAAGGCACTTGCACAATAACTGATCGAAAGAGGTAAGTGTCAGATTGCAGGCCTGCAAGGAAAACTACTTTAGGTACTTGATGATGTTGTCAATGAACCACTGCTTATCCATCTGGAGATGGTCCCCCGGAGTCGACAGAAAGACGAGCCTTCCAGACTCGTCGAGCTGCTTCAGACCTATCCAGTCCTCAGTGTAGATTTTCTGTTGCTGAAGCGGCACAATCGTCTTGTCGTCGTTGTCTGGATAATAACCAAACCAGGAAGAGTTTCTGGGGTCAACCACCGAGTCCTCTTCGTAGAGGACCAGCACAAAGTTCTTCAGCTTGAGCAAATTCTGCTTATACGTCTCGTTCTTGTACCTTTCGTTGTTGATGTCTGCGAGAAAGATGCTCTTGGCAACGTAGGTTTCCCTGTGAAACGGGTCATGCCAGTACTGCGCAGGGACCAGATGATTTTGAACGGCGTCCCAGTAAGCGCCGATGTTAAGGAGTCTCCTGACGTACTCACAGAGAGTCGAGTTGTCGCCGGGACACTTGGGAAACCCGAAGACACCTTGGTGTTGACCTCCAAGAGACACCAAGTTTATCATCGGCGGATCAGGGCATCGCTGAGCAACAGCTCTGAGGAACTGACTTCCCTGCGAAAACCCTAGCGCATGGTAGCCACCTGATAGCGCTGAGTCATTTCTGATGATCTCGCAAGCGACTCTGACCTGGTCGTTAGTGTTCATGAAGTAGCCGTCCTCGACTTCTTGAATCATTGTGTCTCCGATCTTGAGGGAATTGATGTAGACACCTGGAATTTGTTCCTTCACGAAGTCGGTGAATCCGCCGAGGCTAAGAGGGTTACAGCAACTGTCTCCGAGACCGTGCCAGAACACAAGTGGCGTCTGCTTCTGGTTCGCATGCGTCGCATCGTTCGTGATTCTGCTGTCCCTCGGAGAGTCACTTGTCACCGACACGGCGAGGTCGTCCTCCATCGTTGCCACTAAATTAGAGCTCACCCCGCAGGTCAGTATTACAGAGTAGCAGCTAAGGAAGGCTAAAAACGACCGCATCGTGCGAAATGGCAACTCGCGGCTGCGAGAATGTGCTGCTGTGTCTGCAAACTTCTAGCGACTTTACATCTTGAAGAAGAGCAGCTCACAATCACGCCGTTCCCGACGCCTGACACTTGAGTCAGCTTGAAAGATAGCTGTTATCTATGGGCTATCAGAAGCCGTCTGGACAAAATGGAGTTGGCATAGCCATATGTACCCAGCCCGAGTAGGGTGAGCTGGAGGGGGAGGTGTGCTCAGTTTGATTCGGCATAGAAGGCTGGAAGTGATGGTCTGTGTGTTCTTTGCATGTCCGCATTGTGGCAGAAACGCCACGCACAGTTTCCGCCTTGCCCCCTTTAATTTCAGCACATTAAGGCAAATAGCCCACGGCTTCAAGACAAGTGTTGGGGCACTGGGATCGAATCTGATGCAAACGTCATAGATCTGCTCACCCAATCATTTACTTAAGCCGCGCCCCTAATTGTTTTGATATGGACTGGCATCGTACAGCCGTGCGGTCGTGTAATCAAAGGAACGTGTATCACGCTATAGACTTCGTGTTAACAGTCCCAGACCGCACTCGATAAATTACTCTTCCACAGCGTCGAACCAATCAACGAGTCAATGAATAAATCAATCAGTCAATTTATTTATGTCTCAACGTTTTAGAGGGGAAAGCAGAAAACAAAAAGCAGCATTTAAGCTTTTAGCAGCTTGACGATGTCCTCACCTCTCTCTTTGTATGCGCAAAAGAGTACAATGCGGTTGCACATTTTAGAAGATATACATAGAGCAATACAAAGTTTATTTAAACTAGAAACATGCTACAATGACAGAACGAAAAGTCTTAGACCAAAAGAACAAGCATATTTACGTACATTGTACTCAAAATTACGACCAGTTATCACTTACGCAAAAGTTGTACAAGCAACCCCATCATACCTTAAAACAGAAGTACGAGCCAAAAGCAATGAATGTATTAGTGAAACAAGCTACGAATTTATTTTTTACTGGAATTTTCTACGCTAATGCATTTTGCCTGAAGATCGTTTAAAACTTGTGGGAGCGTAAATGCCAGATTCTGGTCACCATGATTGGTCCTGGAGCGTGGTACTGACAAAAGTCCGGGAATAACGGGTGCCATATGGTGGGACATGGGACTCTAGATAGGAAATCAAACCAAATACGCTCTCGGAGCTTTGCAAGGACCTTTTATATAATATAAGGATCTTATAGCTGCAAGAATTTTGTTGTCTTCAATATATCAAGTGTTTAAACAGCAATTTCGTAGGACTATCATACAAGACATTAAACGCGATTTGTATTGCTCTTTTTTGCAGTACATAAAGCTTGTGAGTATTTGTTTTCGTGGTGGTGCCCCCACCAAAACAACACAACAACAACAACAACAACAACAATAATTTGAGACAGAGCAGAACAGAGAATTCTATATAAACAACTTTACCGAGGCTGAACGTATGCGTACGGTGTTTATACAAAACGCTACAACTTTTGACAGCCTTATCGTCATGTTCCTGCACAGTCTCATCCCACAGCATACGCTCATTAAAGGTTACGCCAAGTGCCTTCACTTTTTTCTCCATTTCAACATTGCGCGAACCAAGAAATTGTACCCGATTGTTTGTGCAGCACGCCTTTTTTGCTCGGAAAATAACGATTTTTGCGACATTAAGGCCGTTGCACTTTTGCGACCGAGTGCGACTGAGTATGATCGAGAAGACCAGACCGGTTTTCAAGCTGCGTCCATAGATCAGTCCTAAGCCATCGGTCCTGAAAACCGTCTCGGTGATCGCGCTGTGCTATGCTTTCGTGGTCATAATATCTAACGCTCTAAACATTGGTCGCTCTTAAATGAAACCAATGTTAACCCTGAAATAAAAGGTAGTGTCATTTGCATATATTATGTAGTTGATGTTAATATCTCAATTAAATATATCATTTATAAAAAAAGGTTGAAAAGAAGATGCCCCAGATTACTTCTCTGCGGCACAGACGTCTTTATTTTGGCGCTGTTCGAGCGTTCTTCATTAATCTCAACGTACTGATGACGATCTCTCAGATAGCTTTCGATTACATTTAAGGCTGCACCCCGGACGCCACAGTGGTTTAGTTTTTGCAGTAAGGTTTTCTGGTGCAGGCGATCGAAATGCCTTCGAAAAATCAATAAAAATGCCTGACGTTTGCAGTTTGTTTTCGATGTTGCTCAATATAATTTATTTTTTATTTTAGCAGCGCCAACTTCGTCGAGAACGTACGTAGTTCCGAAAACCAAATTGATGACGGGTAATCACTGAGTGTTTCTTTCAAAATGAGCCAGAATTCATATTGTAATATTTTTTTCAAGCCCTTTCGAGAACACCGGTAAGAGAGCCACAGGACTGTAAATACCTACGTTATTTTACCCGCTGAATTGAAGAGGGCACACATCTTAGCCAGTTGCATTATTTCAGGAAATACCCCATTCTGAAGGGCCAAGTTATAAAGGAGTGTCAAACAAGGAACAAGCGAAAAAAATGGCGTGTTTTACCGACTTGATTTGAATTCCGGCACGTCGTTACTTTTACTATTTTTAAAATGTCCGAAGACCACTATTACTTCCTAGTCGTTTGTATGCAGCAGGGGAACACTCTGAAATTATATTCGCATTGGCAGAGTGAGCGCTTTCACCCAAGTCCACGAAAGGGTTATTAAGCGTGTCAGCTAAACCCGCGCCTGTTTTACTCTCACCATTTCTTATGTGGGCTTTAATTTTGTCATCATGGGACTGCAGCTTAAGCAACCTGTTTAGTTTCTTCCACAATACGTCTTTTCTATGATCCGTTTGAAACACGTGGCAATGATATGCACGCTTTGATTTTCGAAGAGGGCACGTTACGGTGTTCCCTTGTTTTTTGTTTTTTTAATCGCAGAGGACGCTCACGTTTTGAGTTAATAAAATTTGTTATGGAGCACATCCCTATGATTAATCATTTTCATTATTTAGGGTGTAACCAGTCTTGTACACATTACTTTAATCGACTACCATTACAATTCCTCTTGATTAAAAGTATTTAATTCGATTTTTTTGATTTCTTGAAAATAAAAGTAATTGGCTGTTGCTTGAAAAAGTAGCCGTTACTTTTCCAATTACATCAAATTTTTAAAACAACCGATTTTTCGTCGGTTTCAAAACGGGCCTTCCTACTGTCACATCATTTGATTTTAAATTCACCGAAAAAACGCCGAACTGCAAACTACTCATCTTCTCAATCCATCAATTTCGGTAAACCTTCCTCAACTTTGTTCAAGGATTCCTTTGAACTTTATTATTATTTATTTATTTTTAATGCTGCAATCACTTGATGGGATTTTCGCAGGTGGGCACAATAATAAAAAAATATACGACATTATGGCAAAAAGAACACAAAATGAAAACAAATTACAGTACACTTGAACAAAACTAGAAACAAGCTATAGTACACATGAAGAATTAGACTGTACCAAAGGAGCTAACTTAAATTAGATGCCAATAATGGCAATGATGGCTGCATAACAACTCTCTCAGCGAGGTCATTCCACTCAGTTATTGTTCGTGGAAAAAGGAATACTTGAAGCAATTATTACTTGATTGAAAAGGAGTTATTGTTAAGCAAGCCTTTGTCGAGTAGCATATTCTGATGAGAAAGTGATTAATTCGGACAGGTCCACTTTATAATGGACATCAATTAACTGGTCAAAACGTTTAGTCGAGAATGCCGATTTATTTCAGATAAGGACAGTAAATTAGCTCTAGCTTAACAGTTAGGTTATGGAAGTACGCCCAAAGTTAATTATAGATAAAGCGAGCGGCCTTTTTCTTGTACTCGGTCAAGTTTACTAATGTTAATCTTAGTGAAAGGATCCCAACTGATTGCAGCATAATCTAATGTTGGCAGGACTATAGTTTCTTATGTGTAGAAGACGCAAGGAAGGGGGAGAAAGTTTTAACATTCTTCTAAGAAATAATAACTTTCGCAGAGCATTAGATGTTACGTAATCGATTTGCTTTGTCCAAGTAAGATTATGAGTAATCCACAGTCCAATGTATTTACATTGTGTGACTTATGATAGGGGGATATTATTAACATTGTAAACGAGATTTAAAGGGTATTTTGTTAGTAATTCTCATAAAAAACCGTTTTATTAAAGTGAATGGTCATTTGCTAATCCGAACACCATGTCGCGATATTTTCAAATGCTTTTTGTTTAATAAAAGTTGATCCGAAGCACTATCTGCTTGAGTATATTATGCAGTCATCAGCGTACAATTTGATTCTTACAGAAATATCTCGTACTATGTCATTAAAAAAAAGAATAAAAAAAAGGAGAAGGCCTGGCACGGACTTTGGGGAACGCCGAGAGTGCGCAGAAAGTCGGTCAGAACAATGTTCACCAAAAACTACGTACTGCCGACGGTTTGAGAGATATCCTGAGATCCATTTTACTAACTGTGTGTTTTTGCATATTTTGTCTAATTTGTATATTAATTTCTTATGGGAAACCTTATCAAATGCCTTCGAGAAATCCATAAAAATAGCATCAATTTGTTTTCTGTTGTTACTTGCCGAGGGAAATCGGGAATATTTGAATATATAACAGCATGGCTTCAGAAAAGCTTTTCTGAAGCCATGCTGATGCTTCGACAAGAATGTTATTCTCATCCAAGAATGCTGATAAATGAGTATATATTATATATTCAATAAGTTTACATGCAGTTAAAGAAATTGGATGGTAATTCCTTATGCATTGTTTGTTCCCGTTCTCATGAATTGGTTTGACTCTGGCAGTTCTCCAGTCGTCTGGAGCCTGAACCTCGTACAAAGATTTTGAAAACTAAACAAAGAGATGTTTTGAAACCCATTCAGCGTACCTTGATAAAAATGCATTGGGAATATTGTCGAGCCTCGAAGACTTTTTATATCAAGTTTCATTAGCATATTCAATCATTACAATAATTAAGTAACTACAACATCAGACATAGGGGTAGTGGGCATCAAAACATGGTAAAACATCATTGTCTCGCGTAAAACCCGATTTAAAGTGTTTATTAAATGCGTCTGAGATGATATTTTCTTCGTGGGCTAGATTACCGTCAACCTCAAAAAACATCACGCGCCATATAATGCGGAGATATTGTACGCCAAAACTTTTCTGGTGAGTAGATATTAAGTTCGTAAAGACTCACCAAAATAACTACTTTTATCAATGTTAACCTGGGTGTTAAGTTCTAAAGAAAGAGCCGTGAATTTTTCATTTAGATCTAAAGACTCGTCGCTTCTTTTCATTTTCTTTAATCGCTTCAGTTGTCTTTTTAGGTGTAGTGACTTCCTAGAAATCCAAGGGTTCTTGTTATTTTTTTTTTAACAATTGGTGGCACAAAGCGTTCGATACATTCATTTACAACACTTTTAAACAAGCTCCAAATGTCGTTCACATTCCCTGTATATTTTACGAAGTCGTCATAATCAAATGAAAGCATATCTATAATCGAGGCATCATCTGCATTAGAAAAGTTAGGATAACACTTCGCCTAGTTGTTGTTTTTTTCTATTTACAGAAACATCTTCTAAAGTCACCAGCACCGCGTTGTGATCAGAAATTCCAGGGACAACTTCACATGTAGCTTCGGTAGAGATCGTACCACTTACGAAAACAAGATCAAGTATAGATTTCGAATTACCCTGTATTCTCGTAAGATCATCAACGATTTGTAGTAAGTCGAACGTAAAGACTAAGTCTAACATTGCTTCACCTATAGTCATCATTTAGGTACTTAAGTGAAAAAGTGGACCATTACACATTTGGTGAATTAAAATCTCCTGTCAGAATAATCCGATCGCAAGGCTTCACGTGTTTGCCCAGATACATATTTAAACTATCGAGAACAGAAATAAAAGGCCTAGAGGTTTATAAAAGTCCCAGTAATGTATTTATATTTGCCAATTGGTACGCTTTGCAAAAGGCGCATTCGATATCAAGTATTTCGGGCAAGCCGATTGTATTTAGGAAGTTTTTAAAAATAATACAGCCCCCCCCTAACTCTACTTCCACAGTCTTTACGGAGTACACTGTAGCCAGTAGGAACCGTCAGTTATCTTTTTTGTTTATCTTGAAACGTGAACCTTTCTCTTCATCCGAGCCAAAAAGGACACCGTCAACACTCAGCTTATCATAAACTAGTTTTACTTTTGCGCCCTTTTTTTTTCTTCAGTCGAACTTTTGCACAACTGTTTTCAGATTTCGCGAACTCTGATCGAAAAGTCTTCCGATATCGATATCTGAGTACTTTTTAGTTGATACGAGGACCATAATAGAGCTGTTTTTTTTTCTCGATAGTCGATGAACCTTAAGATCGTAGGGTATGGTTCGTTTTCAATTTTTCAGTCAAGCCTATGGCATCTTCCAAAACCGGTAATGGTCATCCCCAGCTTTTGTAAGAATACTTCGTCCTTTACTCTCTTTTCATGCTCTTCTGCCTTTTCAGCATTTGGCTCGTCTAAACCATAAACCATAAAAATAAATGTATCTAATAGTGAGGATAATTGGGTGTCGAACCTTGATATTGTTGTTTCCATGCCTTTTACTTGATTGGTTACCGCATTCAAACTGTTTACCTGTCGCTCTAGTCTATCAATCAAGTCATTTAGCTCAGTTATTTTCTTTTTGATTTCATCCTGGGTGGAGAGTGCATTCTGAATAATATCGTTATCTGCTCTGACCAGCCAGAAGTTCCAACAGAATCTCGCTGTCGGTGGGACCCGGATTCGCCTCAACATCACCACAGACCAGCAAGTTTCGCGGCCACGAAATGACAGAAATAACAAAATTCATCATGCGTTTCACAGGTGGTGGCAAGGCGGCAGCACTAAAATGCGATCATCACTTCGATAACCATCACAAGGCAAATATTCACTAACCTGCAGCGTGAAGTAAAAAGGGTTGCTTAGCATATTGCCGGTTGTGCTGCCGCCAAGCCCACTGAGGACATCCGGAGCTGCCGGCGCTTTGATAGCTTCTAGACGATCCCGGTGATCTGACGTCGCAAATGTCCAAACCAATTAAGACTTGGAGACGAAGGGCACAAAAGGCTCGACGATGATGCAGCGATCGCCCATGGAAAGAAGATTCGGAGTCGGGTCCCGCCAGTCCAGTCCGCGTTCGTAGTCTGGTAGCAGCCATACGATGCCGGTTGGTTTCCCAGCAGAACTGCTACGACCTGTAGCGTGAAGTAAAAAGGGTTGCTTAGTATGTCGTCGGTTGTGCCGCCGCCAAGCCCAGAAACAAAGGGTGTCATTAGGAAGGCGAGGAGAAAATGAGTAACAGATTACAAGTAATCTTAGTACTTCCAAAAGTAATCAGACTACTATTTTGATTACTTCCTATTAAACGTATTTAAAGGATTACAACATTACCCCAAAAAGTAATCGATTACAGAGTAATTTCATTACACTCAATGAGTACCATACAAGTCTGGGTGTAACCCACGGTTTTCGTGATTTCTTATGCGGCTAAAAAGGACTCAATAAACAAGTTATACGCCTCGTCTGCAGAGTCGCAAAAGAAAGAATCGCACTCCAGTTTGTAAGTTGTATTTGTTCTTCAAAACAGAGGAGACGTGCCGAGCTTATATCACGGTAATAGGAGTGATAAGGTTCAGTATGTTTTCCTTGCCATATCTTAGAGATTAGCAAACAAAACATCAGGGCACTTACGCTACCCGTAAGGTGAAACACTGCGACAGCTGAGGTGTGACGTCGGAGCCGCTAAGGTGTCATTTCGGAGCAGATGGACTGAATGAACGGTAAAGGTGCGAGCGCGCACCATAGAGTCCGCATAGGCGTTTCGTATTAAACCGAGTAACACACCGGACGAAAATTCCATAGCGTTTTGGAACCAATGAGGGTGTATTAAGTAGAGAGCATTTCGTGAACCTGTTAAACAATTTTATTGGACACAAACTAGGACTGCCTTGTGGTAATTGAAGAACACTTCGAAAATCGCGCGCCCAAGTTTGAAATCCAGGGAACGACGAAACTGCATGTGTTATGCATGAACCGTTCCCTGTCGTTGGTGTGGCTGCCTGAACGTCTTATGCAATGTTATTGGACACAAACTAACACCGCCTTGTGGTCACTGAAGAACACTTCCAAAATCGCGCACTCAAGTTTCAAGCGTGTAGCTCCACCTAATTTCACGCCCGTGGTTTCGCCGGCTTAACACCCACCTAGCTTTATTGGTTTTATCGCCCGAGAACCTTTCTGGCATAATTAGCGAAAACGCTTTGTTTTTATTGTTTCCATTATCAGCAGTCTCATGTTTATGTTTCTACGTGCCGTCATGGTGTCACGTGACGACGTATTGTCACGTGACGTCTACAGTGTCACGTGACGTCATGACATCACGTGACTCACGGTGTCACCTGACGTCATTAAGTCGCGTGGCGTCACTGTGCAACGTGACTTGACATGACAATGTCACGTCATGGTGTCAGCTGACGCCAGGTAACAGGTGACGTGATGCGCGGCGTGACGTCAGCGGCGTGACGTCAATGTGGAATCTTTTGGCGGAGTGCCGAAAATGGCCCGCGTCGATATGGAGCGCGGTCGACGGCGCGAAACCCGCGAAGTGTCCCACTAACTGCTATCGCAGCAATAAATGGGAAGGGGTCACTGATTGTGTTCCCAATCACACCTGCGGTTACATGTGACTCATCAATATTTGTTATGAACAAGTCCAGAATGTTGCATTCATATCGTTTGCTCACATTAACTGAGATATCGCATTAAAAAAAACGCACGACTGCCACAGTAAGAGAAACTCCATCTGTCGCGGTGATGACGCCATCATGTTCATATTGAAATCACCACCCAAATAAAATACAACATTACAGTCACCACTAAACATAAAAATGTATCAAGCAAAAAAAAAAAAGGTTAATATTTTCGTTTGGCGGACGATACATCACGGAGAACACAGGCTTTGCACTCCGAATAGTCAAGGTTTCTCAATCATCTTTAACAGCCGTAAGCTCGGTAATGACCATACAGTCAGAGCAAGTTTAGCATAAGCGCCAAATGCCGAATCTTAGAGGCTGATTTACCTCTTGTTATTTAAACGTTTTCAAAGCCCGATTTGGAATTTCTTCACTGAATACCAAAAGAAAGACGAAGAAAATTGCAAAAGGCTCTGTTGGAGTACATCTGTTGATAACAATTACAACGTGCTTCCGCTGATGAAGCTGAACGCGGAAAATTTTATTCAACGTCACCGCTCTGCACCAGAGCAAGAGCCCGGCCATAGAATCTTACGGGTAAATTCCTCTCAGAGCTGTGGCCTCCAAACCTGGAATACATGCCTCCTTCTGATCATACTTTTCCGAGAAGGAGAGCCCCAGCTAACAGGACGCCCCGGTCGAACTGTTCAGTTTTCGTATTTACAGTCCGCGGGTTATGGCTCTCACGAAGGGCCGAGTTCCATCTCGTACCCAATCTTTCCCAAACAACGAATTTATTTTCTCTCGTTCTCGCATTCTCATTGCAGGGGACCGTTACATGAAATAAAATAAGGTGCAATGGGGGGAAAGCAGTAAGCAGCAGCAAGCAATTGAGTACGCTGCTGAGATCGCCACAATACCAACCAGATGGTCCGAGCACATGGGGCGACGCGGCAAAAGCCGCGCGGTTCTCGGCTGCGTCATCTACTGCCGTCCTGGACCCCTGAATTGAATCAAGGCGATGACGACACCTCCCCTAATGCGAGTCAGTTCTCTCGTACGCAAGTACTTTCTCCGATCCTCGAATTATTTTGATTTAGGCACTGGCGTCGGAACTGAGGGAAGGAAGTTTAGTGGCAATCATCCTTCCCTTCCCCCCCCTCCCTCTTTTTTTCCCCATCTCAAGAATACTTCCGACCTCTCTGGACCTAAAGTGAGACCTGGCACTTTAGTAGGGTTTATTCCGTTTACTCACTGGACGCCATATTTGAGTGCGCATGTTTAGAGCACATGCTCAGAACTAGCTCGCATTAATAGGCTGCTAAGACAGGCAATCTTGATGGTGTAAAATACACGTTGCGAAATAACTGTGGAAGCTCGCCGTCAACACGCGCTGGGCAGTCAGCTCACACAGCTATGGCCCCAGATTCGCTGGCGGCCATAGCTGTGTGCGCAGACATTTCGAGCGCGTGCTGATGGCGAGCTTCCACACAGTTCTTTTGCAACTTTTGCAACCATCAAGAGTGCCGGTGGCCCAGCAGCCTATTGATGTGAGCTCGTTCTGCTACGTGCTCTAAAACAGCACCCACAAATATGGCGTCTAGTGAGCTACTTCTCGCCATAATGTTCGAATCGGGTCATTTTGTTTATCTGATTCGTGATTTTATTACTTTCGCTAAATATCTTTTGGAATGAGATGTTTGATGACGTTCGTGGCCTCATCCTCAGTCGCATGGGCGTTGCCATCTTGGAATCGCATGAGGTGGCCGCCATAGGTTGCTGCTACTCGTCGCTCAGCCCTCTCTCCGTGCCTTGGCGGATACGTTGCATTCGTGTTTTTGGTCACGTTACACCGCACTTTCTTGCCTTACTCCGTAAAGTATAGTTCCATACCTATATCTACTATACCTAAGTGTATCACATCATTATGTGCAAAACTTATGCAGTTAATTTTATAGCACGATTGGACGACTTTTACCGATGGCGTACCGAATGTGTGTAAGGACTAGTACGGGAATCAGCTTTAGTACTGAGCCACGTTGATCGTGTATACTAAGACAGCACGAGGGTTCAAAGGTCCAATTACTTATGACAAGTTCAACTCAGGTTTGTTTGCTAATGGCGGAACATTCGCAAGTAGAAGCGCGTATATTTATGATCACGCATTTAGGACTGGAAGGTGACGAGAATAGTCAGCGTAAGGCAAGGAGGTTAGAAGTACTAGGAGAGGGCACGTTGCAATATTGGTGAAGCCTAGTCATAAAAAGTTTAAACAATGTTGTGGCCAACGTGACCGTAGATCTCTCTGGCGATTGGTGCACGTGACATGTCACTTGTGAGATGGAGGGTTGATTGTAGAAGGCTTCTTTGCAGGCTTGCGCGCTCCGTCCGGTAGGTTGTATCAGATTGAAGGCTAGACTGCGGTGCTGTTCTAGTTGCCACCATGGCTGCAGACGAAAGGCTAGCTACGGTCACATGATGTGAAGGAGAGTAAGGAGAAAAATGAGAAAGAGGCGAGGCGTCAGGGGGCAGCGCCTGGCATGTGGGCTACGCGGCTGGCGTCATGCCCTCTCCTACCCGTCTATCCTCGCCAGGCGCGCGAGACTCCTGGCTGTGATCCCAAAATTTACTCGATCCGACTCCGGAGTAAAGGTTTCGTACCTTGGCGTTTCAAAACTTACTCGCGCTTACTCGATGACGTCAGAACTCGCGTTCCAGAAGCGGGTTGTTTACTCCGGAGTAATTACTCACGCTACCCTCCTCGATCGGGGGTAACGCCGGATCAAATCGAGTAAATACGTCACGTGATCTGTTCGTCGTCTGCTTCCTGCGCCGACAGCCGTCAAAGCTCGTTGGCTCCGTTGGCTTTGGTGGCAGACGTTCGAAATAACAAGGAATGAGGTGCAGCCATTTATGTGTGGTTATTGCAATTTGCTGTTTTCAACGCAGGAATTGATTGCACCGCATCCAGACCGTGTACCTTCCCTCAGGAAGGTATACTTGTTGTTATTATCAGAGTGCGAGCGTAAACAGGAGCTTCTCCGCATCCTCGTCCTCGGCGTTGGAGGGAACTCCGTATTCTTACGTTAAAAGATGAAAATGTTCGAACGCAGTAGATAATGTGGAAGTTTTTGTGGGTTTTTTTTTCTCCCCAGAGTGTGTGTAATGAGAGGATAACGCTTGTAAAGCAGTGAAGGCATCGAAGATTTTATGTATACGATCAATCAACAACCCCACCACATCTCCCTCCCTAATAAATTGTCTATAGCGGTTTCGAAGTGCTCTCTGTGATTTTATAATCCTATTCGCGGCAAAGCGATCGTAAGTTACATATCACTGTTGAGAAAGCCCCATGCGCTCTACCGCTACACCGTGTGGAAGCAATATCCGCAAAACATAATCGGTGCTAATTACGATGAGTTGAGGCTGTTCATGGCACCTGGACTAGACTTACAGCGATCGCGCAGATTAATCAAAACAAAAATGTTGATGTCGAACTGAAAGGAATAAGTAATTTTTATCTCAATATACAGCCCAAAAGGAAGGTGAGCAAAAGGAGCTGGTGGAGCCATCTCAGAAAACACCGCGACGTCACTGTCAAAGAAAACTTCAAAGCGGTTAACATTATCGTCTCTTCGAGTGGTTTCTCCATGATCAAAAGAGATCGTCTGCTATTTTCCGCCATCACTGCTATGTTTTCTTTTTGCCGTAGCCTAAGACAAAGCCAATCCGCGTAGTATCCAGGTGATTATCCCGTCCGTTCCAAAATCGAGTCGCGGATCGTTTACTCGCGATGTCACGTGGTATTACCCGCTGACGTAGGAGACAGGTTACTCGGGTAAGATTTGGAACATACCAATGCGTGTTTTCTCAAAGCATCGTCCTATATATTCATAATAGATCGAACACAGTTTCTCTTGATTATGTGAAGGAACTCCTAAAGGTGATAGGCAACGGACGTTTAATTCGACTTATTCTGTTCAAAATATCACACCTAAATGTGCTTGACGTTCTCAATAGTTTTGGCAATATAACATTCGGTTAGTCGGTTTTCTTGTGAATTTTAAGAAACTGATAGCGTTCTCAGTCCCATTTCGGCAGTATTTCAAAGGATTTATTGATTAATTATATTTAGATAACCACTTCAACTCACTTAATTTATTTTAACACATAGGTTGGGACCTCCCGCGCTAGAAACTGAGGCAACTTAGGAGTACCGAGTTTTAAAATAGCGTACGCAAAATCTTTGGCTCACCACAAAATTGCGTCTTATGCTCCAATTCAAAACGCGGTTTGGGCTTGGCGCATGCGCAGTAATGACGACGCTTTCTCTTTCTTCTTTCCTTGTGTACGCAAAAAGTTTGCAGGCGCTGTTCTCACTCTCATCCAGTGCCTGAAGTCAGCAATATTTGACGAAAAAAAAAAAGAAGGACGTCCGCATAAAAATTATTCCAGTTCAGTGTTGCCGATGGCGAATAGAGGTTTTTATTTGCTCTTAGAGACTGGCGACGCCGAAATTTACAAAGCGCATCTGTTCAAACCAGTGTTGGACAAAATACTCAATAAAAGTATTTAAGTTAAGTTACCGAATATCTGCTTTGCAGTGTATTTAAAATACTACCTAAGTTACTTCCACTGTAAAGTATTTTGAGTAGAGTACAAATACTTAGAAATGTAATTAAATTACTTGAAGATACTTCCGCATTGCGTAATTTGTATCAACGTCAGTGACAAATACAATTATACAGTTGCGCAAATCTGGTTTACCAAAAACGTGTTTATTAACACGCAAAAAACAACAAAAAACAACAACATTGTAGGGCTATTTTATGCCGTTGAACTTCAAGGAGCAGGGTATCAATGATACATGTTACAAAACATTTCTGGGACAAAAACAGGTCGCTTTAGCTATTTTGACGTCACTGAATATCACGTCCTGCGGCGCACCTAAGGCTCGTTCACACTCTTGCAACTCGAGTTCGACCGAGAGAGACAAAGCGGTTTTTGCTTGCGATCTCTTAGACCGGCTCCGCTGCAGCCGAGCTGGTCCGGCGGAGATCGCAAGAGGCTTAAAAACCGGTTTGGTCTTTCTCGGTCGAAGTCGGTCGCAAGAGTGTGAACGGGCCTTTAGACGCATCGTTTAACTACAGTCCATATTCACTACCAACGAACTTGGGATACTGGTAAATGGGCGAATGGATAACAAAGAGAGCCCCTAAACTATATAGCCACGGCACTGGTTGCATCTTCTTCAAGTAGGTTGCGTTCAGAAAGACACTCAATGTGGGGGACGCTTTGTTGTACTTCTTGAGAGGTCACGCTGCTTCTAGTTCGTTTCGAGTCCTGTTCTCTGCTTATCATGTTTGCTTACAGACCGTGTTAGCAAAAGCAATAAATGCCGAACTGATGAAAAAAAAATCAAAATTTTGCGGTAGCGGGTTCAATATACAAGCGAAAAAAGTGTTCTTTATTTCAGAATTAAAGACAGCGCGAAAAGACGAGTCCTCATATCTTTTCACGCTGTTTTTAATTTCGAAGTATGTACCAACTCGCCCAAGCATCAACCTTAGCGTCTTCTTTATGTGCCCATTTCTTATTTTCTTTTTATTTGTTATTTTCTTGACACTGAAGTCTGCACTGTTGTCGTGGGTCGTTTCTGCGTTGTCTCTCAGTGCAATCTTTACTACCGTAAAACTACCCCTTTGCTTGAGGATTGTTTGGAGGAACCTCTAGAAAAACAAAAGGCGCCTTCGGGAAAGTGAGGGGAAAACCATTGTACGAACTTTGGGGTGAATTATGAGTCATAATCGGCACAAAATCGATGTTTTCACGAGCTCAATCTAAGTCACCGTAGGTCATCGGAGATAGCAATAGGATTTGATTTCTGGAAAGAATGTTCACGTTTGCTCGCAAAGCACACCCACGCCACTTCATACCGAAACACTTGGAAAAATGGCGGCATGTCAAAAATGTATTTGAGATAATGAGTACAAGATGCTCAGAAATGTAATTAAAATACAGTATCAAATACTCTCGATCAAAGGTATTTGCAGCAGATACCGAGATACTTCAAAAAGTATTTGAAATACAGTATCTTAAGTAGATTATTTCAGATAGGCACAAGTCTGGTTCAAACAAATAAAGGTATGTTTACGTATGTGAATGAAGTGGCGCCTAGTGTTGGAGCTTCAGTCAAACTTTTCGAAGTATTCTTCTGCGCCTTTTAATTTTACTTGGTAAAATGACAGACTTAATTTGACGGGCCTGTCACCTATATCATAGCTTGTGTACGTCGTAGGCAAATGTTCATATAAAAATAGTTTATTTCCTAGGTTAATATTGTGAAATGCTACTACGAGTAATGTAGCAGGGCTGATCAAGAAATTTCCTACTCTGCACTAGGTCGCACTTGCCCTAGGAAATAATTTTACGAGTACTTAATTTTTTTAAAAAAGCGAGCCGAGACAATCATTTAGTTTTTATAAATTACCTGCGTCAATGTACGAGACTTTATAGTCCGCGAAATTTACTAAAAGTTGGCTGTTCACGAAAACAAAACAGTCAGTAGTAACCTCGCGAGTTCATCTGTTCTTCCCGATTTAGCACGTTGCTAATCGAGCTGACAACCTGCTTCTTCACATTCATGTAATAGAGCCTCTTCATCGGTTTATTTTTCTGGAAACTAGTGTCATCGGGTACGGCCGTAGACGATGGTAGTCTTCCCTGTGCAAAGTGTTCGGTTGTTCCGCCGCCGACCATGATCAGATACATCAAGGTGTTCGTAAAAAAGCCCGCAATTTAGGCTCGAAACCGCGCGATTAATGTGTATGCGCCAGCACAACCGGCGTTTCCCAATTCTTTCTTTCTTTCGTTCGTCGGACGCCTTTTTTTTTTTTTTTTCTCGAACGGCAGCCGTTTTTTGTTCTTGGAGACTTTAACTGCGTCGCCGATTCTTATATTGATGTGCATGCAAGGTCGTGGGCGAGGCTGATCTACATGGAGCGCCAGGGAACTTAAAGGCCTTATTCAGGCTTTTCAGCTAGGGGATGCCTAGTAGGTTTTGCACCGTGTGAATATACGTAGTCTGGTCGCGGCACTTCTAGCCGCTTAGACAGTTTATTTTACCGCCGAATTTCCTTTCACGGTATCCCAATCCGAGATCCTGCCTCTCCCGCCGGGCGCACTGTACAGTAGAGGCAGACTTGTGCCTATCTCAGATACTCTACTCAAGATACTGTATTTCAAATACTTTCTTAAGTATCTTGCAGGGTGTCGAACCGGAACCGAACCGAACCGAAAACCGGAACCGAACCGGTATTTTTTCCGGAACTGAACCCGAACCCGAACCGTTATATTGTTATCGCGATGAACCCGAACCGGAACTGAACCAAAAAAAAAATAACGGTTACCGGCTCATGTCAAAAACGGTTCGGCCACGCGCTGTTGACAATGAATGTGCTATCAATGCCATTTGTTTTTTAAGTGCCGTCAACTGACACACACCTCGCTTACATATTTTTCTTCTCCACTCAGTCTTAGGAATATAAACGCTGCATCCATGAATCTTGACAAACGCTGCATCCATGAATCTTGACATAGGAACCAGTAGGTGCCTTCATGTGCGCTTTGCTACAGGTGGAGTCATCCGGCCATTTTGTCCCACACTTTTATTTTCCTTTTTTGTTCAGAAGCGCGTGAACAGAGCGTGTCCCTGCACGCGTCCGTGGCGCTGACTGTGCTATGGCGACATTTTGTTTTCGTCGATTTCTTGTATTTTTCCCAATGAGCGCGATGCTGTCGGCATCGGTACTGCAAGGGTGGCATCACCCTAAACAGAAGGACACTGAGGCACCCTAGGAACCAGTATTGCGCTGGTCGCGGCTTGCACGGAAAAAAAGAATTGGAAGGCTGTGCAAAAAAAAAAAAAAAAAGAAATCGCGTCACGGGATTTTATTTTTCTACAATCTCGTAAATCCTAAATGCTGCTGTGTGGCTCATTTCATAACACGTTTCTAGAACGCGCGAGTTCTTGAAGCTTGCTTCCATCGGAATGAGAAAAGAAAGGCTGTGGAGTTTGATAATGTTTGAGGGAGAGAAAGAAATTTTATTTACAGTTGAAATGACCATTCATGAATTATATCTGCTCTTCGCTGCCCCAACCACCGGTCAGAGTATATCGAGCTATGAAGTGTCAAGATTTACATGCCGTATTTTTCGTACCGGAAACTCGATAAATGCGGGAAAAAAAATAACAGGGATACAAACCCTAGTCGCTCGCGGAGAAGCGAAGCTGCGCGCACTTTCGAATTTGACAAAGGATCTGCCGAGCTTCTGTTGCTTCCGTCGCCTGCCCAGCGTAGTCATGGGACTCAAGCGGGCGCGTGCGCTCAAACCAACGCTCAGCAGACGCTGGAGTTAGCGCCCGTGACAGACAGCCCTGTCATCAGACAGTCGTTGTTTGCCGCTTGCATTGGCTACAGGCTTTTATAAACGTTATGCACTACTAGTTTCGACGATGTATCCCGTTTCGTATGTGCTGATTTCAGATGTTTTATTTGTAATTTATTTTGATGTTGCAATTTGTCATTTATAATTTCCGAACCGGTTCGCGAACCGGTTCAGCGCCCCGAACCGGTTCGCGAACCGGTTCGCGGATCGAATTAATCGAACCGGAACTGAACCGGAACAAAAATAAATTTACCTGAACCTGAACCGTAACCGAACCCGTATTTTGTTCGGTTCGACACACTGGTATCTTGGTATCTTGCAAATACGTTTGATAGAGAATATTTGTAACTCATTATCTCAAATACATTTTTCACATACCGCCATTTTCCGAGTTTTTCGGTATGAAGTGGCGATGGGCGTGGAACTCGAGCAAACGTGAGCATTCTTACGAGCAACCAAATCCTGTTGCTAGCTCCGATTAGCTATAAAATTAACTTCGATGTCAAGCTCGTGAAAAGAAAAACAAAAAAACATCGTTTTTTTGCCGATTGTGACTCGTATTGTCAGCTCCGAAGTTCTGAACAATTAAGCGTTTTACCCCTCGCCTTCCCGTAAAGGCGCTTTTTCATTCCTAGAGTTGTCCCGCGACACAATCCTCAAACCAAAGAGGTGGTTTTACGGAAGTATAGATTGACCACAGGCGCAACACAGACCGGAGACGTACCTACGACAACAATGCGGACTTGGGTGTTTCACTAAATAAAGCTTTATTTAGTGACTCATAACCTGACCTACCCATACACGCCGCGTCGCGGCGGCCGGACTCGCTAAAAGGACGCTCATCGCCATTTTCTCTAAACTGGGTTTTTCTGAAAAAGGGATCCTATAAACGGAGGTCTCTAAACCAGCATTCGCTAAATATGAGCTTCGGTACAAATAGATGCCTCCGGACAGTCAGTCATTTATACCCCCCAAGAGTGACAATCCAGGCCTAACCCCTTGGTGCCAATCAGTACGTCAGCGAATACTCGGGCTGTTGTGCTTGTTCAGCTACGGCTTCTCGAACGGAAATTGACATACAACCGCGAACACTTAGCAATTACTCTTTTTTTCCTACAGCAGCGTAGGGCAAAAAAAGTAAATCAAGTCATACCAGGGCTGATGTATGCAGATGACATTGTACTTGTAGCAGAGAGTCGAGAGACAATGCAGGCACTAATTGAGAATTTGTGGCGGGGAAGGGGACACTTTAGGCCTACGCTTCAGTAGGGACAAGTCTGGGATACTAGTTCATAGTGGCGTAGGCAGGGGGGGGGGGGGTTCGGAAATCCCCCCGGCATTGGGCCCGCTCGCTACCCTGCTCACGCAGTCGGTCTTGCACGGGGCACGGAGCAAAGGGGGAGCGCGGACTATCTCCAACTTATATGCTTTCGGGAAGAATGTTTGTGGGGTAGAAAATGCTCAAATAAATAAAATAGTCAATATTTCTTCATTCATGCTTATTTGATGGAATGCGGAACTTGATCTCAGATATATAGAGAACGGATATTTCGAAACATTTGTGGGGTGAAGGATGGCAATTTCAAGGCAAAGTATAACAAACTATCCTCACTGAAATACATAGTTAAATCAAACTAAAGTGGACATAATAAAACGCACACATGGTGATAATATAAAACAATGTCAGTGATGTAAGGAATATTAAATGAATTGTAAAAACAATTGCACTGTAAGCAACGGGTGGCGCTGCGCTCACGCACACCTTGTGTACTGATCAGAATTACGTGCTTTCGACTAGAAATTACCGCGAATAAAAAAGTAACTGTGACTAGTTATTTCAGAAAGCAATTTACAGGCTGCTCTTGATCATTTCATTTATGCCAAGCGCCTACATATTAAGATGCAGCCGCCTGCGTTCACGGCAAAAATATCCAGGATGTCCACCGCTTGAACTTCAATGTCGCGGTGAACATTCAAAAGCACTAGACCGAGCAGTCGCTCATTGGAAGTGGACGCTCTCAGGTATGTTTTCAACCGTCGTAGTGAAGAGAACGAGCGCTCAGCTTCCGCCGTTGTTACGCGCAGAGTCGCTAGGATCTTGAGGAGACGATAGACGTTTGGGAATAGGGCCTCCGGACAGAGGGCGACCGCCTGTAGCGCAGACATGACGGGCGTTTCATGTTTCTCCCTCTTTCATTGGACGCCTAAAATTTCCCTATTTTTGGCGAAGTTTCCCTCACTTCGTGAAATTTCCCTCCATCGAGACGCCCGTCTCGATGGTCGCTCACGGATGCGATGAAGTCCGTCTTGCTTTCTGCTTTGCATGTCGAAGTGGCATCCGATGCAATTCGTTATTAGATTAATCTTTTAGTTGCACGGAACATCATAAACTCCGAAGAGCCTTCATATTCTCAATACGCATAGGCGCAAGGGTATTCAAGTTCGTTTCCACGTTCGGCGTGTGGTTTGCGTGTTTGTGTGTGGTGTGTGATGTCATTTCTCTGAGTGACGGAACGACGAGTTCGGACTGACGACTTCTCATCGCCCCGAGGATATGCCGCTGCTGCCTTTGGACCCCACTGCAAGATAAAGCGGCCTAGCAAAAATAAAACTTTATTTCCTTCGGCATCTTGTTCTGTAGCACGAATTTGTTAATTTTGGTTTTGTGATTGTTCAGAATTACCCTCGCCCTATATATGGGCCCCTAGTGTTTGTGCGAGGACGGTTGCTCTAATTTTTCAACAGCGTAGAGATTTTTATTTTTTTTTGCTGCTTAATTTTTTTGTGACAATATAGCCTGCCGGTAACAGCCAGGCGGCGCCAGTAGAGTGAGAGCCCAAGGTTATACTCTGCCTCGGTGTAACTGGCAAAGGGTGAACAATAAGCCCCCCATTGCGTGCCGACGGCTTCGATGTCCGCTACGTATACGAGCGCAACGCACACATATTGGAGCATGACGCAGCGAAAAGCCTGATACTTCGCAGTAAAAGCGTACTCCGGTGATACGTAGTCACGTTCCAATTGGCCCGCCAGGCCGCAGCTTCCGCCGTATTTGCATGTTATGCGATCACGGCTTTCTGGCCTACCCAGTATTTCTTGCTTCAGTCGCTAGATAGCGCCAAACCAAACAGCATTGCAGGTTGCCTGTAGACCAGTGTCCGAAATCCTAGCCCCCAGCGATAAAAATGTGAAATAATAATCTCAAGCGCAGGTTCTTGTGAAGAGAGGGGCTGCGCATAAAACAAGGCTTTTGCACTTTGCAGCACTCTCGGCATTGGTGCTGTTCTTGGAGCTTGGTGACTATGCCTTTCCGACGTTCTTGCACTACGATGTGTGCGAAGGTTTCTTAAAAAGAAAAAATGGAGTCTCGCAAAAAACGCAGCCTCCCCCCCCCCCCCCTTTTTTTTTACCATATCATTGCATCAGCATAAACAAACACGGCGGTGCCCATGGAGCAGAGCAGACACTGGTCTATCGTATCTTTTGTTTTGTGTGGCCGGCACATGTTAGTGATGCAGTGGTACCTCAAAAGCGGAGGGAGTTAATTGTGTGCTGTGAAAAAGCTTTTAAAGTTGGTGGGCCGCTACTACGACGACAGTACAACAGTGAGCCACCCCGCCCGTATTCCAGTAAATGAAGCCTGCTCTGTTTCGAAAAATAACAATGCAGCTTTCCCCGTCTTATCCTAACAGAGCCTCCCTAATCTTTGTGTGAGCGTCCGAACCGCCGAGCTCACCCTGCTTCGTCATTGGGGGGGGGGGGGGGGGGGGGGAGTTGGTGCCATTATAGACCCCCCCCCCCCTCCCCGAAGTAAAACCCTGGCTACGCCACTGCTATTTCATAATGACGCGAAGGGGGAACGTTTGGAGATGCAAGACACTGTGATAGAACACGGGGACACTGGGATTTGCAGACACGGATGGACGAATGGATAGGGAAAGAATTGCGGTAACTAAGAGGTGATTGGAAGATTTGTGGAAAATATCTAGGGAGAGATGAAAATACAAATAAAAATGGGCAATGGGAACACTTTAAAGGGGAGGAGTGTTGTGCTAAACCAAATTTATACAAATTTGAAAAAGGTATGACAAAATGTTAGGCTAGGTGGCGCAACTCCGTAAGTGTGACGTCATGGGTCCAAACAAACCGTTGCTAGGGTCGTTGTTATGGACGAATACATGTGGCTCGGTTTCGCTGCGAAAACCCGACCATTCAAAAATCAGGAGTAGCATTTAAACTTCTAAAAATCACAGATATAGAAAGCTTGAATGTCATACATGTTCCGACAGAAGTGTGCCGGTAATCGCTCGTTTCTGAAATATTTACGACTGCAACTTCCGGTCCTCAAGATGCCTGCAGCAGACGACGAATGCAAGAAGTATGCCGTCTGCCGCACGCCGGCCGCCCAAGTGGGGCCGTCGTTTGCATCGTGTGAATAAAGGCGATATTCTGACATCGCATTTGTTTGAAATATAATGAGTTTCATACACTCTTAAGATTTCATAGTGGGGTGCGATGCAAAATATGGTTTATCGAAAGTCCGGGCGTCGATCGAGACGATAGTCTGCTAAAAGATCGCATTGCACCCGCGAGAAAAGTACTTCAGGCGAACGGTTGAGATCCCAAATTTTGTTTGCGGACTCGCGCTATGCGAGAGTGCTTCGTATACCTGGTTGTAACCATCGCGTGAGAGAGATTCTTGCAGTTTCTTCAGATTTCCGCAAGACCCCAAAGCGCGAAAGAACTGGATAAAAAACATAAGGTGAGTCTATTACAGACTGTACTCGCATCGCGGGTTCGATGAAGATCTTCACCAAAAGAGCACATCCACTGAATTTGATGTATACCAAGGGGAAAAAAAGCAAAATACTGCGAAATCGCGATAGATATGCAATTCTTTAATAACCTGACAACCACAATAATAAAATAATAATAACAAACGACTTACTTCGACGGCGTACGATTTGTTTCTTATGGTGGCCTGCATAACGCCGGTAGTGCACTTCAGGTCGTCGTCGTAACTGATCTGCGTGACGTGGTTTGATTTTACTGCATTTTCACCCCTCGTAACTAAGCTGGGTTGTTCACAGGAGAAAAAAACGCACATTGCGGAGGCCTCTACGGCCACGGCAATCCACTTGTTTTTGTCTTTTGTTTACCGAGGCATTTCAATGAAGACGCCCGCTGCAACAGAGGCCAGTAAATCTATCGTGTCGTCTGCTACCAAAGAAAAGCGGAGTGTAAGACTTCAGAAATGGCTTTCATCGTTGCAATATGACACTGAGACGACAAGAACATCTTCATAATTAGATATCAAGAAGTTAGGTTGCTTACAAAAAATTATTTACTCACCTGTAAGCAAAAATCTAGCCTCATGTGGAGTCTCCATGCATTAGTCCATAGCAACGCCCCTAGCAACGATTTGTTTGGACCCAAACGCCATGTTGTGACGTCATCACTTACGGGTCACATGCAACCGGAAGTCAGCTGTGTTCAGCTAGGTCTTTAAACAAGAGGGCGCCGCGGAAACCGGAAGTCGTCGCCAGCCACGCCAGAGAAACCAAAATGGAGCTCTTCAAGACAGGTTTGAAATCTGTACTTGGTGGACAGCCGGGCGCCCACGCACCAACCGGGGCCGAAACGGTACTCGTATTCACTTCGAACCAATTAATTGGTTAACTGCTTACAACTTGCAAGGCACCGGTCGAAGCTGCGTAGTTTTGGTGGGCTACATTTGACCGCCCCGACCGTCTGATCGCTTCGATGTCGCGAACTTTGCCAGGCATCAAATTTTGTTACCGAACACCACGGGCCGAGAACAATGCCGGCAGCAAACCTCAAACCATGTATTTATGATTAACCTTCAGTTCCTCGAGTGCTTTTCCTCACGCTCACCTGAAACGAACCTGACACTTCCTTCAGTTCGCATACGCTGGAATGCCCCAAGTGGTGCCAAAATACACGTATACAGTTGGTTCTTTTTTTCATTTATAAATTTATCAGAATACCCCGCGATTTTTAAAATGTATACATAGGTCTAGTACAACTCTATCGACGTCAGCTTCGTTATTCGTCGGTCCTCTTTAGCCATTGCAGCAATTTTTTCTGCATGAAGAACGGGCAGGAGCCAGGTGTATACTCACCTGTGGTGCGTTGATTTGTTCCACGCAATCGTCTAGGTTGAAAGATTGGTGGACAGAGTGCAGACGTCCACACTCCTCGATGACCGGCGAGATGCGTGCCGAGCTCTCAAGGCACTGGCAAAGGTAAACACTCAGCCGTACGGTGCTTTTCATGGCAGTGTCCTCACACGTAGAATGCAAGCTTCGTGTCGACTTCTCTCCATCGACAATGTCTAATCTGTTTTCGAAATCGAAGATTGCCAGACTACTCTCAAATTTTGGTGAGATCGTTTTATTAAGCTAAATTTTGTCTGGAGGGGCTCGCCTGTGCTTAAATGAGAACTCATCACGGGGAAATTAATTGATTGTCGTGCTGCTACTCTTAGTTGATTGAAATTTGTTAGAAGCAGGCTAGTGTACTGCATAAAGTGAAGACAGGCATTATGTTATTGTATTGTTTAATAAAATAATTTGTCTTGATGCTAGTATAACTTAAGAATTGCTTGTTTTACCATAGTTTCTTTACTGCTCCACCACAGTATTTACTTCCTTGTGCAAAAAATTCACATATAAAATAGTGAACTTGCTTCTGCATAATTACCCGGATAGAATATCTGATAATATTACCTGAAAACCTATTTTCTGAAATTCAGTTTGTCATGTTCCATGTTACAGTAAAAGTTGTTCTTTGTTACTTACTTTTATTACAGCTACTACTGCTACTTCTCAACAGTGTTGACACCTCGAACTTAAAATAAATTCCTCTCTCATAGACTTTTTTTTTTTTTTTTTGCAGAAATTTAGGGTAGAAGTGGGTGCCCAAGGAATGGGAGCTTTGATTCACGTTCTTGAGACTGACAGAGGGGATGGTGAAATTATTGGCTATGCACTGGATGCCCTCTCCTACGTCATCTCAGGTTCCGAAGACTGCGAAGGTACCATTGACTCTCAACTATCGTTTTCGTGAAATACTGGGATTACATTGGAGTGCCTTGCAGTGCCTGATGTTTCATCAGGACCCTTTTGATGTAGGAGCTACAAGAACACTTAAAATTTATCTCCCCAAATTTGGTACTGGTGATTGTGTTTAGAGTCGGACACCTTTGGCTTTGCAGGTATCTTTCTAGTAAATATAAATCTTTGCTGGCCATTTAGTGCTCTTCTAGTGTCCCAGTTTTTATGGCTCATATTTGTGCCCTATGGTACCAATCCTGTGTAACAAGCACTATACTTGTGTTACCATGCCATCATTTTGGTTCAAGCTGTCGGACTGAATTTTGAAATCAATTTATTGTTTTTGGGAGCCTGCTTGTAGCTATCGTAGTTTAGTGACTCTGACAACCACACTTACACCGTGCCCAGATGATATCCCAGATGAAAAGAAGAGCCAAGAGCTTGGGGACCAATTCACCGAGATTTACATAAAGAAGTCAGAGAATGTGACACTTCTCTTGGATCTCATGGAGGTAAGAAAACCTATAAATAGAGTGCTTGACAAATATAAATATTGCAGAAAGGCCAAGCAACCTTTTTTTATTTTTATTTTATAGCTATCTTATTTGTCAGCATGGATGGATGTTTGAAATTTACCACTGAAAAGATGGGCATTGGTTTCTTTATTTTTATGTAGTTGTCATGGTGAATATTTCAGTTATCTGCTTACTTGATTGGGAACTGCTTGAATAGAGGGCATTCTTACCACCCAATGTATCCTGCTATCGGTTCTTTGCTCAAACTCTTTTTTTACATTGAAGTTACTCGTTATATTCATCCATTTATCTTCTATGATATCAATTGAGCAAAACATCCTTAATGTTATAAACTGCAAAAAAAAAAAAAATCTTTTTTTGTTTGTTTTTGCAGAAGTTGTGTCATGGAAATTTCAGAGAGGCACATGCAGCTTTGAAGGAAGCTGACCTTTGCGAGAGCTCAGTTTTTCACTCTAAAGTCTGTGCATTGCATCTCTGTGCAGGAGTTTGAGTTCAAAGTGAGGTGGCCTGCTGTGAGGCTGCTCACAGGCCTGTTGATCCACCGGCCCAAGGAAGTGCAGGAGTGTGTCCTAATCAGCCCTATGGGGGTCTCCAGGCTCATGGATCTTTTGTCGGACAGCCGAGAGGTGATCCGTAATGATGTGAGTTCTTGTTCTCTCAAGTCTTGCTTTCTGTTGTTTGAGTGAATTCCCCTAACGATATGGTGTTTTTTTTCTGTGACTCAGGCTCTCTTGCTGCTCTCTCACCTAACCAAAGCCAATGCAAACATCCAGAAAATCGTGGCATTTGAAAACGCTTTTGACCGTCTTCTGGACATCATTGTGGATGAAGGTTGCAGTGACGGAGGTGAGATGCTTCATTCCTTGTTAGGAATGCTCTTGTTTCATCCATGGGGTTGTCTGCTGAAAACAAACTTTAAGCACCTATTGGATCTGGGTTCGATAAGGCTATGGAGCCACCTTTGTGCACAAGCAGCTCAGCACATGCCTTTCTCCAAGATCACAACACTCTGTAACCTATAACATGTAGTATGCTATGGAGTAAAATATTGGAGTTTATTTTTGCTTCAGAAGCTTTCCATGTCACTTTTAGATTGCATGGAAAGTTGTTGCATTCCTTTTAATTCATTTACATAGAGTTATAAACAATGGCATATCATCTTCTTAAAGTGCTGCATGCAGCAATGCAGCTTAGGAAGTTTTACACATAACATAGTCTCAACGACAAAGTATTGGGCATTTCTTAAGGACATCCTCTTGACCATCGCTTCAGATTAGTTTCAAAAGCTCTGTAGGCTTTATTTTCAGCTCTTTGGTTGTGCTTAACAAGCCTTTATAGCTTCAGAAATGTATAGTAGGAAGTTTCCCAACTATGACTAAGCAAAATGAGAAATTGCTTAACGTCTGACGAACTGTGGCCCTCTCTGCATAGGCGTGGTGGTGGAAGACTGCCTGGTGGTGTTGTTGCACCTCCTCAAGAACAACAGTTCAAACCAGAACTTCTTCAAGGAAGGCAGCTACATCCAGCGACTGAGTCCCTTCTTCAACTACCACCAGGAAGGGCAGGGGGCCGAGGAGTCGGGAGGGGATGGCTCCTCGAGCCAGCAGGGCTGGTCTGCCCAGAAGGTGTCCAACATCTTCCACATGCTGCAAGTGGTGCGGAGCCTGGTGTCTCCCAGCAGCCCCCTCAACGTGACCTCCTCCTGTCAGAAGGCCATGAACCAGTCGGGTCTCTTGGAGCAGCTTGCCAACATCCTCATGGCCAGCGGAGTACCCGCTGACATCCTCACCGAGGTACCTCCCCGTGAAAAGGGGTTGGCTTTGGGATTTTTGTGATTAGCTATGTATTTGTACGTGGAACCTCGTTCATTTGAATGCGAGGGGGACCAGAACTTTCTTTGAATAATGCAAAGTTTGAATCGCCGGGAGTTTCCTTCCTGGAAACGCATAGGATGGGACCTGCATGTTGGTTTGAATTATCTGCGAGTTTGAATCAAGAGAGTTTGAATTAATGAGATTCTTCTGTATATGCAGTATGCTGGCATAGACTTTTTCAGCAGCATTGATAAAGCAATGAGACACGCAGTGTGGTGTTCTCAGCATGACGATGCGAGCACTGTCATTTTCAGGGGCAGTTCTAGGGGGTGGTCGGCTGCTGCTCCTTTGGAATTTCTGCCTGACCCTCACCCCTCCCCCAAATTTTTTGAATTTGCTTCTCCAAATTCTTTAGCATTCTGTGTGAAACAAAATATGTACAGTCAGAATCAAACTTAACTGGAGCACACGATCATGCATTGTTTTTGGCGGGGCGCTAGCCTGGCGAGAGTTTATGCAGCCACTTGGTCACGCGGCGACGGGCCCATCTTAGTGCGGGGGGAGTGCGGCAACCCCAGTTTCGGTATAATATCAAATAATGCACGCACACACAAAAAGCAAGGAAATGCGGCTGTATGTTCTTTCTTGCATATTTGTTGAATTGTTTTTTAAAGACAGACTATAACGTAAAAAAAGCTATGTTTCTGCAGAGTCAGATCTAAAGAGCTACCGCACTCAACCCGCACACTGCTATAAACCTTCCGTCATGTGACCAATCCGTTGTATTGATTGCCGCTGGGCTAGTGCCCCTCGTAAAAAATGCACAGCGGCGTGCTCCAGTTAATTTCGATTCTGACTGTACTACAGAGTCAGTACACCCTAGATTTGCATATCACCCCCTTACAGCCTGATATTTAGCAAGTTCATGCACCCTGACACTCTTCTCATCAACTCATACTTCACCACTAAATTGAGTCTCTCCTTTTTTTGAAGAGGTTCTGCCATCCCTCCCCGCCCTTTGTTTCACTACTGACATTTGTGGCAGTCTGCTACTTTTATGCAGGAAAGAAGACTCAGTGTGATGTGTCATTTCTTATCCATAACGAAACTCATAACGCGAAGACAGATTGAATGAATGAAAAGTATGACAAAGCTTGGTCATGTTTTTGAACAAACTGCTTTGCCTCTCATTATTCTTTTACTTTTCAAACTATGTGCATATGTCTTAAAGATTTCGATTCCAGGAACAATTGAAAGGAGGATGTAGGATAGTTGTTACTTAACCAGAGCCCAACAACACGACTCAATCACCGTGTAGCTGGTAGTGAACAAGGACCGTGTTTGGGTGTCTGTGCACAGTCATCGTATATTTAAATTGGTGACAATGTTCCGCAGGTCCAGTGCTGTGTGTGTGAATTAACCAAGTTTTTGGTCGTGCCTTTCAGACAATAAACACGGTGGCCGAAGTCATCCGGGGCCATCACAACAACCAGGAGTACTTTGCCTCTGTCAATGCACCTTCTAGCCCTCCCAGGTGTGTTGGGAGACACTTATATGCCACTGCTAGAGTTTTTGAGAGCGCCAAGTTTGTAGTGACCCAACTGTGTCTCGGCTCACCTCGTCAACACTTTGGTTTCCAGGCCAGCCATTGTGGTCCTGCTTATGTCCATGGTAAATGAGAAGCAACCGTTTGTCCTGCGCTGTGCCGTGCTCTACTGCTTCCAGTGCTTCCTTTACAAGAACGAATTGGGACAGGCACAGATCATTCAGACGCTGCTGCCCACTTCTGCAGACAGTGAGTTGCTTCAGAATCTGTGTAGATGAGATGCCTAAATCAGCCTCATTCTCATGTACATTTTACCAATATAGGCACTATGATTCCGTGCTTGACAGCTCCCAACATCTATGGTTTTGGTGGATTTTGAGTCTATGTAAAATAAACTATCAACAAGCACGTGGGAAATGTAATGAGATGTCTTGCAGAGAAGTGATTTTCAGGATGCTTGCCTTCTGAGAACTCTCCGTAATGGGCTTTTCGAGAGTTTTGTTTTATAATTTGCAGTGAAAGACATTTAAGAAGTCGCCCTTTGCGGTACTAGTACTAGCGTGGCAAAGGCAGTGGTAACACATGGTGTGATGCATTAGTATGGAGACTGGATGACGCTTAAGCGGCCCTGTGTCGTGCAACTTAAGCGCGTGAACACCACGTGGATGTCTTAGTTCTGGGTGCCATCTTCTGCGGTTGCAGTGCAAATGCGACTTTCTCGGAGCCCATTTGTTGGATTGGGAGACGCAGTAGACGGAGCGTGCAGAAAACAGAACAATTGGAACGCGGCAGTGTCGAGCAGACCCTGGCACCAGCTCGTAGCAAAGGGAACCAAACCCTCGGGACTCACAGAGACAAAGAGTCTGCTTTTTATTTCTCTGTTTTTTTTTTTTTCTTGCTTTTCTGGCACGTTTTTTTGCAATCTTTCTCTGGGGAAACCCGGAGCACGCTTGTTTCATGGAGCAGAGTGCCGCTGCATGTTTGAACATGTGATGCTTAACCCCTGCCAGAAGTGACACGGAGGCACTCGAGGAAGAGGTTCGGCTGGCACTCATGTCTAACCAGTGTGGAGACGAGCGTTGCGTCAGCGTTCGGCTGGCAGTCGGCCTGTCGACTTCCGTTGCCTGCCACCTAACCGGATATGGGTTGGTGCCAGCCGTATAACAAATTCTGTGTTAAAACATTCCGGTGGCTTAGCTCGGCTATGCCAGGATATACGTAAGCGTGAGCTTATGCGCACAAAATGAGAGGCGCTATCAAGCGGCTCCCGTGCAGCGTCAGACTTGGCTAGTGCGCAACGGAGGCGGACAGCTGGGCACGCGGCGGCGCCAGTGCGTCTGCCGCGGCTATGACGTCGCTCCTCTGAAATGTGCAAACCGGCGAAGCGCGCGCGGTGGCGGCGGAGCGTGCGGCGGCGGCGGCTTTGGCGCGCCAGCTGTGCGCCGTGTGACGTCACTGCTCCTCGTGCATGCGCAGGCCGGCGAGGTGCTCGCGGCGGCGGCGTCTCCGGCGCGCCAGCTGTGCGCCGTGTGACGTCACTGCTCCTCGCGCTTGCGCAGCACTGAGCACGGCTCATTATGCGAGCCACGCGAAACTGCTCTACCTCGGCCAGTGTAGCTCACGCTACAAAAAATAGTCGGGAACATATGATTCATGTTGTACTTCGTTTCCATGTTATATTAGCTGTCAGTTATTCCGCTACGGTAGCAGATGTGTAAAATACTTTTTTCCTTTAAAATTATTTTTTTCTCTACATCCCTAGGGCTTCTCTAAACCATCGTTTGCTCTAGAAGCTTTACACCTGCACCTTTGGATATAAAATTTGGTAATGAACTGTAATAACCCTATTAACCCTTTGCGGTCATGTGTCGGGCCAGGCCCGACATCGGAGAAACGCGCTTCCGGTCAGGAGTCGGGCGTCGCCCGACACGCGTTCCCGCGTCCTTTTAAACATGCTCCTTCGCTCTTTTTGCTGGATTGGTGGCGCCATCTCTTGGAAAACACTTCAATCACATCACTCTTGAAAGGGTTCGAGTTTCTTCTCATAGAGGGCAGGACTAGTCATAAAAAAAAAAAAAAGACATGTTCTATGTTGTAATTTTTTTTTTTTGCGCAACGGAGGAGCGCGCAAATTTCAACTTTGCTGGCACGATGGTTATAGCCACGTTCCAGCCACGCTCGTTTATGTAACTCTGCGTGATGTAATTGAAAGTGACGACGATTTCAGTGAAGAGGACGACTATATCCCTCCATCAGATGATGGAGAGGCGACCTCTGTGACTTGAGTGAAAGTAGTGATGAATATGAAACGACTGCGCAAGACAGCGGCCGCAGAGCCGCTCCGCCACAAACATCGTTCCGGAGTTTGTACACAAACAATCTCCCGGACTTTCCTGTCCTTACGTTCAGTGTGAGACGTTACCTTTGTACGCCGAAATAATTTTACTTTTCCGGGGCCCATGCGTACAAAATAGTTCCTGACCGGAATGACCATTAAGTTGGTCAGAGTATCTGACCGCAAAGGGTTAAAGGGTAAGCAAAATTTGCATAGCTGTATTAACCTTTCTAAATGGCTGAACAACCATTCAGAAAGTCTAGCACAGGCTAGTGAATGGCAGGCACTAGGCTAGTGAATGTTGGGAGTAGCTCATGTTGAGCAAGTAGTAACCATCAACATGCTGCCTAGATTTCACACGAGCATTTGAATAGAATCAACCATCATAAACCATTAAAAAGTGGGTCACTGATGACCACTGAACTCCTTCAAATTGTGATGTTCTTGTTGGCATTTGCAGTTACAAGTGTGACAGCAGGGCAGCTCCTGTGTGGGGGCCTGTTCAGTGCAGACCCCCTGAGCAACTGGTTTGCGGCGGTTGCCCTGTCCCACGCGCTTGTGGACAACCCCACCCAGAAGGAGCAGCTGCTCAGAGTGCAACTGGCCACCAGTGTCGGCAAACCCGCCAGTCTCACTGATGCGACAGTGCACGGCCATTCTCCAACAGGTCAGCCATTCAAAGAAATGCAGTTGTGCACATACTGCATCTTGGGTCCAAATTAGATGTTTGTGTTTGGGCAGCGGTCTGCGTGCTGAGCTATGGCAACACTGGTTTTAAGAAATTTAACCAGTGCAGTAAGGCTGCTAGCCTGGGATCTTTTTATCGTATATCGACAGTAGTAACTCCGGACCGCACTCCGGCATGATGATCATTCTGATTGAAACGGACAGGGGGTGGGGATTGAGCCCAGGATCCCTGGGTTCTGCTGCATGCGAGGCTCCAAGTGCTTTAAGCCGCACTGCATTAATACACATGGCCACCAAACTAGCGCAAACCACACTCCGTGTGTGGTTTATGCTAGATTTTTAATTATTTTTATTATCTATTTTTTATTTATTCTATTAGTTTAATATTATTTTATTTTATTATTTTCATCCAAAACCTGCCGCCTCTCGCCAGCACGTTTGCATTAAAATAAAATAATTTACTTGTCCAGACCAGCCGTGCTAGTAGCTATAGTATCTGACTGCCATTGCACCGTGCCCCCGCCAGGCCTCGAACTTGGGCCGGTCCGGTGGCAGTCGGATACTATATATACTATAAAATTTATATAGAACCTTAATGTCTGCAACGCTCCCAGCGCGTCGCTCATTAACGACGCACGTTTGTGACAATATTTTCCTAGATAAAAGATAAAACCCATAAAACATGTCTGCGTTAGAAGTGCTTTCGTAGAGCTATGCTCTCATGTCTCCGAGTACCTTTGATAGCATCACACGCAACTTGCGAGATCGAATATAGGAATAGTTAATTTGTATTGCAAGAGTTTCCGAAATGGCAACCGGTGGCACTGCGACTGTTTTTTTCTTCACTCTGAGTTAATTTGCAGCTGCGTTGAACATATTTTCTCAATGCTTTGTGCCGAGGAGATTAAGATGTAGTTTTTCTGGCCTTCTAGGGCGGGAAACTCCAGACTCGGCTAGGCCTGCTGATGCTCATGAGCACCTGGCTGGCCAACTGCACCCTGGCAGTGACGCATTTTCTCAACATCCCCACAAACATTCCATACGTATCCTTTGCTCAGATGGGAACCGTTTAACATCACCCACAAGGGCCACACTTTTCACTTGGCTCGGAACAGATTTGGATGTTGAAATAGGAAAGCAAGAGTGTAGGGATCGGCAAATGTCAATATATAACTCGAGACTGAAGGAAGATGGGCAACACAAAACTGTGTGGGGATGGTCTCACATACAACTCTCTTTGTGTCTTTGTCTGTTGCCCACATTTCTCGAGCTTTGATCAAGTGTGGTACAGAAAGTTGTGGTTGGATGGTGCAACCAGCTCCAATGCTGCAAGCTCTTATGGATGTTTTTAGGAATCAACTGGCTCCAAGAAAATGCACTTTGGGAAATCTTAACTTTTTTTTTAACCAACTTTTCTTTAAAGGTGTTTTATCCGTAGATAGGTATCTGCAGAATCCGTTTGCCCGAGCTGTGCGTAGTATGGACGGATGCAATATGCTCCTTTATTTGTGATCAGCTGACCTCGCAAGTAAGCCTTGCTGAAGGAGTACGAACATGAGGACCTTGTGCAGAGCCTTTGTGCTTTCTTGCTCGGAATCTGCATTGAATTCAATGACGATTCCGTTCCCAGCTTCACACGGTGAGCTTCTACAGCTCTTTCTTTTCGACTGTATTGTGGAGAACCTTTGCTTATTTAATTTATATTTGTAGTATTTACTTATTTAGGTTCCAAGGGGATGTGACTTGGGAAGGGGAGCTTGCACAACCCATTAATATTTTTTCTGATGTGGTATATCAGTAGCAAAACCTGTCATGTTAGACACTTCCCCATAATCTGGGCACTGCTCAAGTATGTGCTGCAATTGGAGTTAAGAAAGTTTGACAAAAATTAGCTATTTAAAAAAAAAAAAAAAGTGTAAGTGCAGGTGAGTTATTACATTAAATATGATGGTAAACCCTGAGACTATTACTTCTTTCCAGCCAGTTTTGGGGTTTACCATCATGTTCAAATAAAAAGAATTTGCAGTACAGAAATAGTTCATCAGTTGCAGTGAATGTATAGTATCAGACGCTCGTGTGCACAAAATACCATACCGCAGAATGAACCATTAAACATACAAGAATTTGTGTAACAAGTTACGCTACAAAAACATGACTGCATCGCGGTATGTTGCCAAGGTTTTTCACTTGTCAACACTTTCCACTCTATAGTGCAAGAACTAGAGGCGAATGAATAGCACGAATGTTGCAATTCCAACAAGAAGTTCTAACCTCATCTACCGTTCTTAACAGCTGATCACTGGCACTTGGGAGCTGGGCCTCTTGCAGAGTGTATTTTGAGGCCGAATTGCATTCTATTGAAGGCTAACTCGGATTTCATGTTCATCCGTGGCGGGACTAGCACGTCACGTTGCCTGGCGTCACGTGACTCACAGTGCAAAGTCGTGTTGTCATGCGACATCACAGAGTCGACAAGATTATTGGATCTAATAATGTTGGGTGTCAAGTCGTAAAGTGATGTTACTTGAAGCCATGATAACACATTAATTGGAGCAGGCCGTTAAAAGAAGTCATGAATACCCACTGTTTCTTACACACTAGGTAATTCTGCATACAACAGTTTGATTGACACATTTGAATAACGCTGCCAATGTTTTTGTCCCAGGGATTCTTTGTGCCAGCTGCTCGTGAAGCGTGTCGGACTGGACACCTTTGTGGACAAGCTGGTGGCCATCCCAAAGCAGGAGTGCTACAGCCAGGCTGCCCAGAAGCCACAGCTCAAGTACAAGCACCCCTCCGAGGTGTTCTTTGACTACGAGTTCTGCAGGCTGTTCAAGTCACTCGAAGGTAGATATACTCCCAAAAACATTTGCCCGCAAGACCGCTACACAAATGTTACACACGGATATGGAGCTCATTGTAGTAGCAATTTTTTCTATATCCACTCACTATTATAGTTTTTTTTTGTTTTTTAAATATTATTTTCATGTTTTTTGGGATGAATTGGCACATTGCTAAATGTGGAGGCAGTCTTTTCTGCCCAACCTGTGATTTTATTGGAGAAGCCAATGCTTCTTGCAAATGTTTGGGGAAAGTTAATAGTAAAATAAAAGAGGTAGAGAGTTTGTACCTATGACTATCCAGCACTTAATATTATTCTCAGAGTAAGAAAGAAAGAGAATGCGTGTTCACGCAAAGTTATTGTAAAAGAAGACATGCAAAACAGGAGGAACAGAAACATGACATATTTTTGTCCATTCATTGGGTATATCATCCTTTTTCAATAGTTTGACCCAAGAAAGGCTTACATAACCTTGAATTTCTTCCTGGAATCTTAGTTTTGGTATGATGTCTGTCCAGGTGCCATCATCAAAGCAGTTCAGCCACGACCAAAGGACCTTGCCAATGGCCCAGAGTCCAACATGACCGCTGAGCAGCACTCGCTGCTACAGCAGTACAAGGGAGTCATCAGGGATCAGGTACTACTGCAATACAATGCTTCTCAAGCTTTGCAGCAGTACAGTGTTGTGATCCGTAGGTCTGCCTGCCATGCAGGACGAGAGGATCAGGTCAATGACCTCGGAGCTAGATCTGTTACGCCGAGAGCACCAGCAGAGCAGCATGCAGCTCAAGGAAATGGTCGAGACCATTCAGCAGCTGAAGGACCAGAATGCTCTATTCAAAGCACAAAGGGGTGAGAGGCACCTATTATGCTATACTTCGTCTCCCTTAGCATCAACTATTGTTAGCCGCGCATGCTAAAAGCACGAGCTATTTGCTTTGGATGAAGCCTCGTTGGCTGCACGAGCGCTCGTGCAGCGAGTGCTTCAGTCAAGGCAGTCAAGGCTTTCCGCTCGTGCTTGCACAGCCTTCGCAGTTCGTCCATACTAAGGTGAGACAAAGTATAGGGTCTCACACCGCATGACAACTGCCTCTTTTGGTTTTAAAGTGTTGACATCTATTGAAGTAACAATTTTCTGAAAGTTTAGTTATCTTGAGTTTAATTTAGGACAGTTAGTCATACCAGTGGCAAAGTCGGCAATGCTGAAACCAACACGAGAATTATTTAATATATTATTTGATACAAGCAAGTTCTTTTGAACTTGGTGCACTTCTATGTCCTGATATTCTAGAGTGCAGCTCTTAGGCGCCGTTTCCATGTATAGCGGCATTGCCGTCGGCGTAACCGCCCTGCTATATTTAGCGGGAAATTGAATTGGTGTTGACCTCATATGACGCCAGTTTTCCCGCTAAATCTAGCGCAGAGACTGAATTTGTTCATGGGTGACGTGGACACGAAGTCATGTGACGTCATTTTCCCCGCTCAAATTTAGCTTGGAAACTGAATTGGCGTTGAGGTCACGTGGCATCAATTTGCCAGCTAAATTTAGCGAGGAAACTGGTACGAGGGGAGGGTATGCAGGAGGAGGAGGAGGGGAGAAGAGGAGGAGGATAGAGAGGAGAAGGTGAGGCATACTTTTCCCTCCTCCTCAAGAGCTGCACTCTAATTTCGAATTACAAAGATTTGTAAACATCTTTAATATTTTCTTTTTGTTCTCAATTTTGATCAATCGGGAACACGGCACTGTTAAACTCAGCAGTTCCGAAAATTGGAAGTTTAACAAAAATAAACTCCGAAAACCTCTGAATGTAGGACAAAAAATAAACTCCGAAAAACACCCTCCGAATTTCACGAAAAATAAACTCCGTAAACACAGAATCCTTGTTGTAAGTTTGGTTTCATGGTTTTCTTTTATAGTATAGTGTTTCACAAGAGTCTAGCTTTCAAAACGCAAGCCGTTCCTTTTTCCACAATGTCTCCGCTTGACCGGAAATTGTACTAGGGAGAGATCAATGCAAGTCGTCTACTAGAAGCAACTGAAGGTGTACTAAATGCGAATTAACTGACAAATGCAACGACGGCTTGCCCTGCCAGAATGCCTAATGTCAGGTACAAGACTGTCTCCGCCTTCCACTGATGATCTGCTGCTGTACATGTCACGGAAGAACTGCTTTTGTACCCCTCGACGTTTCAGTGGCAGCTGGGGGTGGCCAGGGCGACAGCAAGAGTCCCAGTCCCGAACTGGACCAGACCAAAAAGGAGCTGGACGACCTTCGGAAACAGCACGAGGAACTGCAGCTGGAACTGGTACCTTCACTTTATGTTGCCCTCGAAGTGTCTATTAATAGGCAAAATGCAGGATTTTGGCCAAAAGGTAGCCACGGTCCAAGACGACACATATAAATTTTTCTTTTCTGGGATGCTTTCTTTGCACGTGCAAGATTTATAGAGATTTAGTTATTAGGTGTACCACAGCCATTAAATGTTCTCTGAAATTTGTTCAAGCACAATTTCAACTGTACTTCGGCTTTTCAAACATTTACCATTATCTGTTGTCGTAAAGTCGTGTCCCGTATGCTTGCCGTCATTTTTGCTAGTGATAGTACCCTTTTTTTGCCAGCATGCAGTAAAAAAAACTCATAAAAAATTGGAAAATTCAAATTCGTAAGCGTGGTTGTACTGGACCTCCTGGCCCATGTTTGGGCTGTCTTGGATAGGTGCCACCAGATGCGACTCGCTAGGGGGTCCTTATCTGTCCTCAACAGAATTCTCTGAAAGACGGGCAAGCCCAGCAGACCGTGGCCGCCGAGAGTGCGACCATACCGTCGGCGCCACCCCTTCCTGTCGACCCAGAGGCAGACGCAGCTGCACAGGCCGAACTGACCGCTCTCAAGGAGAAGGTTGCTTCTCTGGAGACGGAAGTTGCTTCTCTCCAGGAGCAAAACAAGTCTCTTCAGGTAAGCGAGTGTAGTTTCCGATATTTGAATATACCGTAATATCCTGAGTCATCACCCACCCCTCTGCCACCTGAAATTCATAGAAAAAGTGGGGTGGGCCATGTCTCGATGGGTAAGCACAAAAAATTTAAAAAAAGCTAAAAAAAACAATTTTTTCTGTATGTATTTAGCGCGGCTGCCAGTGAGATACATTAAACTCAAAACTTGAATTAGTTTCATTGTTTTATGCAAGAAATGCTCATGAAAGAATGTTTCACTATCGCAAAGTCCGTTGCTTGCATATGCGCGATGAACACCGCCGATCAGCATATGTGAAGGCATGTTTCTAACACCGCTATGTTCTCTTCATTAGTAAAAAAAAAAAAAGTTAACAAGAAAATAGAAAATCTAACAAGGTGCAACGAGCGGGCGACTGAGCGAGGAGACGAAAGAAGTGACAAAGAGCGATGCTGAGGAAGCGGAAAAGCCGGCGATCGCGTCGGTGAATACATTGGCGTCGGGCCAGGTCAAGGGCCTTCTCAATCGCAAGGATCGGGCATTTGCGAAACTTCCTTGTTTGGTGCGTACATGTGTGCTGTCAATACGGGTTGAGGTGGCGTTGCTGCATGGTGTGGATGGCATCACGAACACGATGCTCGAAATGGGACGCTCTACAAATGTCTGTGTGCGGTGTTCCAGCAAATCTTTATTCACCGGTTGTGTGCGGTGTTCCAGCAAATTTTTATTTACTTGTTGGCTTTGTCTTGAACATAGCATAGCCTTACTAACCGCGGTCGCGACGTTCCGGGAGAAGGAGCAGGTTTGCAGTGACGTTGGTAGAGACGGACCTTGACCTTACACTTCGCGGTTACATTCCAGGATATAGGGTGCCAAACGAACTTTTTGTGAGCAAAACAAAGCTTCATTCTGGCATCTCCACCATTTTCTTTTCGCATGCGTGTGCTATGACTTCGGAGTCAAGGGAAATCGGGTAGAAAATGCATAAACAAAGAGAAGTGTCTTTTCCTCCTTCATTTTACATTGTCACGAACGTCCTTGAACTGTAAGGTCCATACGGTTGCTTCATTCGGGTAGGATGAATGTCCGCAGATCACCGAGTCGGCGTTGGGGCATTCGTAGGGGTGGGCGATCACTCAGTGTTTTTTTTGGAAATTGATATTCACCCCAAAAGTGGGGTGGGCGATGGCTCGGGATATTAACGATGGTCGCTGACAAAATGAGACTGGCTGGAAGGAGTTTCAGTTTTCTACCTTCGATAATGCTTCGAAGTCTCTCGAACCTTGGGCATGCTGGAGACCGGGCGTTCTAAAGAAATGCCGTGACTTTCTCACCTTGTCGGCAACTGTAAGTGCTGCTGGTTTGGCAAGGGAACACAAGTGGTAGGGATATGATGGCCAAAGTTTCGTTTAGAGACTGCTTTTGGGGGGCCGATGTGTATGCTCTTCCTCATGGATTCGACGCACAACTGCCAAGGCCATGGACTTTGCTCAATTTTGACCTCTGGTGAGAAGTGACATACTTCCGTGCAACCCAAATCAAATACTGTTTTTACTACTTTATGGATAATGGCGGTCTCCCACGCTCAAGATGAAACTAAAGCTTATGGTACTCTCCATGTTTCAAGGTAATATTTTGACGCAGATGTGATCTAGAAAATGTTAGGAGAGTACTATTTCAATGACCATGACGTTTTGTTTTACGATTGTGCAATTAATTTTGAACAGCAAGAGAAAGCCACAACAGAGGAAGAGCTCCAGACAATCAGGAAAGAACAAGAAGATCTGCTGGTCATGTTGACAGAACAAGACTCCAGGATTTCCAAGCTCAAGGAGAGGCTCAAGGAACATGGAGAAGAGGTGAGCTCTTTCTTTTGACCGTTTCTGAAGGCTTCTGCCATCTGATGCTCTGTGCCACATAATATAAGCTTATTTCTCAAAGTTTCTGGCAATGTTCCATCGAGTGTTTTTTTTAGCATGCAAATACTATTGTGATGGTGTCTTTGTTATTATTGGACATCACCATCATCATCTCTGATGGCTCACTTGGGGCACTATATGGAATTACAATAGATATAAAATTGTTAGGGGAATACAGAAAGGAGTCAAGGTACCGGGGTTGTCTTTTGGGCAATGCGGTGTTATGCATGAGATCGAAGGTCCAGTCGAGCTTAGAGATCCGGCAGAGGAGGTTTGACAGACTGGCACTGGTGGCACATGGGAATACGCCAAATGAAGGGGGTGCAGAGGGACATAGGCTGGGCATCTTTCAAGGCTAGAGAGGCGATCAGCAAGTTGAAATTTGAACAAAGACCGGACACAATTGAGGATACACGATGGGCTAGAAAGGTAAATAAGCATCTATACACGAAAAGTTTGAACACTAAATGAACAAATCGAACCCGAAAACTAAAATTAAAATAGCAAGTCAAATGCGGGTGCAGAACAGACTACCTATGTGAAAAAGGAAGTAAAAGAAGTCAAGAGAAAGATGTGGGAGGAAAGAATGCAGGGAAAATGTTCTTCAACTATGTATACACCTTTCCAAAAACGCTTCTAGGCCGCCGCCATGTTGCTGATGCTAATGCGGCTAGTGCGACTCTCGCGCCCTCTATCAGCTAGAAATTTTCTGCCACTCTCTGGGACTGTGAAGACCCGCTCAGCGCGGTTCTCTACCTGTGTTTTTGCGGTTTTGCATTCGACGTTTTCTTGCCCCTCTTGAAAGTTTCCACTTAATTTTTTTATGCGTGCTGCGTACCCTTTCTGTGTTATCTTCCACTGTGAGAAATAAGGCTGGTAAGTGCCTGCCATTCTAGCTTTTCTGCTTGACATTCACGGGAAACAAAGGAGGTGAAGGACGTCGAGCGACCCTCGACGCGATTTTGTGAACATTGTTCTCCCCCTCCCAGAGATAATCCGCGTAGAATCCTCAGTCATCTCCAAAAATAGTTGTCCGGGTTGGGGTGGGAAACGGGTCAGTCGCGTTCGTTTCTTTGACTTGGTGCTGTTGTGAAAAAGAAGCTCTCCACGAAACGTGCCCCAAAACGAAGTCATCTTGGATTCCATCCGATCGTCAAGATGTGACTGTCGTCGACTGTGACTGTTATTTGAGATCTTTCTCAAATAAATTCTTTTTGGATAACGCTGCATCGTGTAATACGTACGTACAATATATTGTTCTAATGTTAACACTTTCTAAATTGTATGTCCATGTCCTGTCCACCGGTAAACACATTATTTGTGAGCGTGAAAAATGCATGCCTTTTCGGCTCTCTTCTGTTTTAATTTATTTTTGAGAGCTAAGCGCTTTGTCATTTGTCATGCGGCGAATCGCGCGGAGCCGTCAAAAGTTATCGTAAAAAACACACACAAAAACTAGAACTATACATTCAAGTCGGATTCGTTCTGTCGCGTGCGTACCCAACAAAAATAGTTTATAGGTTTTTTTCTTTCAAATGTGGTACAATGCTTTCTCGATGACCTTGGGAAAATACGTGCACCATGAAACACAAAATACAGCGGGAAAAGACGAGAATTTAGCCGCCAGCATTGTTTGAAACTGCGCCTACGCAGGCTGCTCCTATCGAAATCACAGCTCCACTCGGTTAGGGTTAGCAGGGACGCCGGTGAGAGTCTAGCCTCAAACCCAGTGACTGGGCTCGAAAACGGTTTGCTGCCCCTGGGGTCGAGTGTTTCTTGGAAAGGTGCATAGGGGACGAAAACGGGAAATAAGGAAGGAACATTGGTACGATAATTCACGGGGGAGCTTTTTGTTATTCAAGGCTAGAACAGTAGTAGTATTGAGAACTAGGACATATAGGACAAAGTACCGTATTTACTCGCATAATGAACGCACTTTTTTTCCCGAGAAATCGATGCAAAGTTGGGGGTGCGTTCATTACGCGGGGTAAGATTTTTGCGTCCGTATTTACTCGCATAATGAACGGCCCTTTTATCCCGAAACATCGACGTAACTTCTTATCCCTTTGCGCGCGGCGCGCGACTCGAAAACCAAACTACGATGCGCAAAAAAAAAGCTCCTCTCCATGTTTTCTTTCTTGCGCATTTCTTTCTTTCCGCTCCGCTTTTCTTTCTTATTTCCTTGCGCGCGACCTCAAAACCAAACTGCGCTGTGCAAAAAAAAAAAAGAGAAAAAAAGCTTCTTTTTATGTTTCTTTTTGCTCTTGGTTCCGTGGACTTTTTTTTTGCCGCCTTTCGCAAGCTGTTTTGTTTTGCTTTGCTTAGCCGGGGCTTTTCTTTCTTATCTCCTTGTGCGCGGCGCGCGACGCGCAACCCCGAAACTAAACTGCGCTGTGCAAAAAGGAAGAAAAAAAGAAAGCTCCTTTTTATGTTTTTTTTCTTTTCTTTTGGTTCCGTGTTTTTTTTTTTTTTTTTTGCCGCCTTTCGCAAGCTGTTTTGCTTCGCTTAGGCGAGGACTTCTCCGCTTCTTTTTCTTATCTCCTTCCGCGAGGCGCGCGACCCAAAGTCCAGACTGCGCTGTGCAAGAAAAAAAGAAAAAAAAGCTCCTCTTCATGTTTTTTTTTCTTGCTTCCGCTGGATTTTTTTTATTTTTTAACGCCTTTTGCAAGGTGTTTTGTTCGCCCACGCTGCCCATGCATTCACGACCTCACTGCACCAGGATAGAAAAGTGCATTCATTTCGCGCGCGTGGGGGGAGGGGGTCAAAATTTTGACGTCCGAGTTGGGGGTGCGTTTATTACGCGAGGGAAAAAAAAGTCGAAATTTTGAGAGCCGACTTGGGGGGTGCGTTCATTACGCGAGTGCGTTCATTGTGCGAGTAAATACATGAGGAAATGGATATGCGGTGTGCTGTATGCCAAGGGGAAGACGAGACAATAGAACATGTGGCGGGAGCAAGCACAGGGCTTGCTCCCGCCCTTCTGGAGGGGGCGACGGATTTGGCCGGAGTGCTGGAATGGAAAAATGGATGATAAGTGTATTTTAATAACAAAGAGGAGATTGGAAGACTGGTGGAAATTGTCTAGGGAGAATTGAATGATGTACAACTAGCTGACACAACTGGGGAGACGCAGGACAGTGATATCCCACACCGCCTGGTGATAGCTACGAAATTGAGAGGGTAAGCAAATTGGCGAAAGGAAGGAAGCATACTTTTGGTTTTAAACTTCTAGGCTAGGCGGCCCAAGCTACTGCTCGATATAAAGGCCACAGCCGTTAGCATTCATCCATCCAGCTTGGTCTGACTGAACAGTGTGGGTCAGTTCCGACATATACATTGTTGAGACTAGTCATTGAGCCTTGGTCTTCCTCGCAATATGTGTATAATGCACTAAAAGAGTTGCTAATAAAAACCATATCTACCTCAATTAAATAACGAGTGATTTATACAGCCAAATTTGGAGGCAAATAATCAGAGTACCAAAAGTTATACATTATATTTTTTATACTATGTACAGTATGTATATTTCTATTTGTCCCCTGCTATGCCCGATGTTTAACTATTACTTTTTCCCTGTGGGTGTAGAATTTCCGAGTCGCTTTCGTTCAGATTTGGTATTGGCTTGCATGTTTTTGTTTATCCTCTCTAATGTATTCTACTTTTACCTATTAACACTATGTTATGCCTAACGTGGGTCGTCTTATAAGTACTGTCACAGACAATGTAGGCTGAAACAGCCCTCAATGCTTCATCAACTTACCTGTCAGTTTTTAAAGAAGCTTTGGCACAAACATGCGTTGGAATGCAAAGCTTAGGTCTCAGTCTTTGTGAACTATTTCACGATTTGAGACGTAATAGATGTTGTGGGAACTGTAGGCATAGCAAGGGTCCAGATGGGGTGTTTCAGCTCGTATTGTCCCAAGGTGTACATAGCTCTCTCTCTAGCAGCACCCACACATTAACTTGGTGGCATTTTGCTCGAATATAACCATTATTCTTAATCCTAATTACCGGCAGTGCAGTCTGACATTAGAAGCTTAACCCTATGCCCATATAGTTTCTTTAGTCAATTTCCTGGGCATCTCAATATTTTCAGGCGGAGCCAGAGCCGGTGAGTTTTTTGCACCATTTTAGAGTGGTGGTGGGAGGTGTGATGGTGATGACACTGGTGGTAGTGCTATGCATGTTTATATCATCAGTGGGCATGTTTGTTGTTGACAACTTTGCATGTTCAGTTTGGAGTGGTGGTTTGCCATGTTTTCTCTGAGAGTGAAAGACTATCTGTATTTGCAGCTGGTTAGTCCAGTTGAAAGGCAAGCCTAAATTATCAAGGCCTAATTAAGGCTTGTCAAAGAAATGTCTAAAGCATTATTGGCCTCGGCAAACATTATAATGCATTGGCCTTTGGTCAATGCATTATGTTAGGCTTTATGCTTAATGTGAAACGCAACTCAAATATTTAATCAAAATGATGCTACAACTTGTACTAAAATTGAAGAGCTAGTGAAAGGTAAGGGCATCCCTCAAAGTTCAGAAAATAAGATTGCAATTCTTCTATGGGTTACATTCTCAAGTTGAGCTAGTTGGTACATGTTAGGTGCAAGTGTGAGCTAGAACATCAACACGAACACAAAGGATAGAAAGGGTCAAACACACCGCTGACTAACAACTAGGTTATAAATAATACCTCTTTAATTTTAACCCTAAGTACTTCCTCTTCAGAGACTTTTGACTTTTACCTTATTTACAATAATGTGGTTTGTGTGAAACCCCTATGAAGAGGAAGTACTTGGGGTTAACTATGAAGAAGGGGAAATACTTAGGGCTAAAGACGAAGAAGAGGTATTATAACCTTTGTGTCTTGTGTTCTTAGCTTTCTACTTATCTTCTGTGGGCTTGCAGCACTTTAGCAACTGTCCCAATAGTGTAAAGACCTGTCGAGAGATGTCCCCAACTAGCATGCAATGAATGACCGTGTGGCCCAATGCTCTCATGACACTGGTGGTGCCTTTAATTGTTACCTCCTCAACAGTGCAAAAAACGTGGCGGGAGACGGTGCTGTCTGGTCGAGTGGCAGCGACGCCCGATTAATGCTGGATGCCCGTAGAAATTCAGCTACTGAAGACATCAAGTACATTAGAGACTGCAGACAACCTAAATTTCACTGATCCATTCCGCTGTTCCTTAAATTTAGGTGTAAAGTGCTCTTATCCCGCAACATTTTTCTTGACCACGAAAAAATCTCCGAGCAGCTAGAGCTCGTTGGGGTTCTCAGTATGGTGGGCCATTTCCATTCCCTTCTAGACCATAATGTGCTTAGCAATGTGCACTTCATTGTCACATCGCACTGGCAGAGTAAGGCTTACAACTTTTTGATTTTAAACATTTTTTACCAGTGTTTCAAGGGGCAATGCGACGATTTTCGGACTTTGACCAATTAAGTGCGGGAATTAATCGGTGCCACCCACGGAATGAAGAACAGAAAACCGCATTTTCTTGCGCACGGTAGTTTTTATTTTAAAAGGTCTAAGTGCCTCTCAACCCCACGTCATCTTTCAAGTGACATACTCTGGGGGACCATCTGGTTTCCCGCTGGATTCTCTCTTCAGATCCCTTAGCCGCTTCCTTGTCACGATTGTCAACTTTTCAAGGATCAGCCTCGCCGAAGGTCGCGGCGAGCGATTGACACAAAATTGTTGATTACGGGGCTGACGAGTGTAGCAGTGGAGGGGGACAAATTTTGTCGACTTCCGAGTGTACCCCAGAATACGTTTCACCGCATTTCCTGTAACTGCCACACGCAGCTGTGGATCGCCAAATTTGTTTTTTCTTTTGCAATTACACGGCGGAATAGCAGATTTTCGGGACAAGGCGGCGAGTTTTTTGTCACTTGTGCCTAGATATGCAATATAAAAAATACAAACTGCAAATTCCTTAAACATTGAGATTGTTGCACTATACCTTTAAGTGTGTCCAGTAGCTTTAGCTTAATCTTGTTAGCTGTTGTACGTACCCAATTGTTGTAATTTGACCCAAGATTACACATTTGAAGCTAAGGGAAGTAAATCTTTTTATACTCCGTCCTTATGCGGTTCTAATGGAGCAAACTTTTGCAGGTTCCAGAGTTTGGCTACAGCGACGACGACCTCACCAGCGATCTCTGCGACACAGAAGACCTTGTCATGGTCAACGAACCCAACGAAGCCGTGTGACAGCACCTAGATGCAAGCTCACTAAAACAATAGGGCAGAATGTGGGACTGTACAAATGTTGGCATTCACCCCTGCACTTTGGGGCTGGAGAGCAATGTGCTATAAATATATATTCCGGTTGTCCATTTTGCAGTGCTAGACACGTTTCCGGGTGTTGTGGCTTTGTGGGGAGTCGGCTAAGCATCTTTGCAATTAAACTCTAAGCTATTTATGTCAGTGTGTCTCTCTTGTGCAGTGTGCCTCACCACTTAAATTTCAATATTTGATGCCAAAGGCTGGAAACCTCCCGAAATGTCAGGTTATACAAAAACTATCTTGCTGGAGAGGGTTGCCGGATACAGTCGATACAAACGTTGCTTCAGCTTGCTTTTTGAGTAGAAACTGGTGTATGCTAATCCCAAAAAAGTAACATGGTACCTTCGTGCCAAATTGCTCTTGGCAAGAAGGTACCATCTTATTAAAGTACCTAGAAATTATACTAACATTCTCTTTGACATAATTTTCCCCCTTAATAATTTCTTTTGAATTCTAAATTTTCTTCAAAGTACCACAGATCCAAGAGCTAATCTCCTCAAACACAGAACTATCTGTTTAGAAGCACCAGTTACAGCAACAAAAGGCCGACTGATGAAGGACAGTATGAACTGCTGTGGTGATTTTAGGTATGGAGTCAAATGAAAACCAATTAGTATATTCCATAAAAATAAGGTTAGGATGAAATTATATTGAGCATTCAAATTGATGTTTCATTTAAGTTCTAAGGGTTGCAATGAAACCCAAATTCTTAATTCAGATAAAAACAGCTTTTGCCATTTGATTCTGAAATGACATTTTACACACATGACAATGACAACAAAAATTGGCATGTGAGCAATAAATATATGCCTTCTAGAAAACAGTCCAGCCAACAAATTCATTAAAGTTATTTCTAAGTTTCCATCCACTGCTCCAGCTAAGTTAGTTTTAACTTGCTCTCTTCACTGTTCCATGAGCACAAGAAAAATATGAACTTTTTAGGCTACACATTCGTTTAAAAAACAAAAACAATGAAAGCTACACTAACATGGTTTGTGCGGGTGAGTCATACAGCCAGTGGGACATAATACAGTAGTCGGTGGCTAATCGTCACGATAGAGTTGACTAAAGTCTGTTCATTAACTTTTTCATTAGCGAAATACAGGATTCCAGTTAGAAACTTGCTGCAGCACCATCAAAAACCACTACGATTGGTAAATTTTAGAAAGATTTGGAGCACGTGGTAAGTGCGTGCTGTGCACTGAAGTTATTACTCGTGCAACAAGATGAAGGCTGGCGGTGCAAAACACGGATAAGCTGGCGGTGGTGTTACCAGTGTTTTCACACTTCTAGCCTTGCAGCTGTTAAAGTAACTTTAGCAGCTGTTGCACGAGTGGTAATTTTAATGCACCACTGCATTTCTCACGCGCTTCAAATGGTGCTGAAATTTACTGACTTAGTGGCTTTTGATAATGCTCAATAAGTTTCTAATTGGAATCATGTTTATTTTAACTTAATAAAAAGTTAATGAACAGATTTTAGTTAATTATCCGACTTATTGCGATGATTAGCACCCTATATTATGTCCCCTTGGCCGTATAACTACCCTGCGCATACTAGATTAGTGTAGCGTTCATGGCTTTTTTTAAACAAATATGTAAGCTATAAAAAACATTCCGTATAAAGGTCACAATTGAACAAGAGAAGTGACATAAAAAATAAACCTTAAGAGTAGTCTATATAAATCTTGCAATACCTAACTAAATCACAAATTTGAAGGAAAAAAAAACATCAAAATATCGTAGTGTATGGTATTTCACACAATTTTACTGCAAGGTAGAGTTGTTACATCAGCACTCGCCAAGTTCTGTTTTCAGTGCTATTATATCCGACACTTGCATCATAACATCCGGCTCTGGAAGATTGTTTTCCCCTTAGCACGTGAGTGCGCTGTAGCGAAGCAAGATACCCAAAATCGCAATGCCTATTTCGTGGTTCTGGCTGCACTGCAGTGCACCAGCGTGCAGTGAGCAGTGCCCTCAACGAAGCTAACGAACCTGCCAGAACAGACCACGAACGTGAGAAATATGTCGAGACTTCTGAGCAATTTATACAGGGATCAAATCGAGCAGTGTGTTACTTAAGGCGAAACTCAAAAGTTCTGAAAAATAGTACAAGCCTACCGCAACGATCCGGCCGTGTAGTGGGCCTCAGCTATAATATTTTCAGTAATAATAAAGTGAAACTATGTTTTGGAGCAATATTGGCACAAATTAATCGCATTTCGGCGAAATGTAGCAGGGTGTAGCAGGGTAAGCACTTTGGCACAGAAATCGCATCACTGAACCTTATATTTATTCGAGGCCGCTTGACTGGGCCATACAAGGAAAATCTCAAGGGTAAGACAGCAGTGTTGTGAACACAGACAATGAAGCCTTTTCAACCCTTCTGCACAGAGTGCAGTCTTATATATTTCCAAACGTCTGGCAAAATGTTCCTGCACTCCGGTACCATGACAGCAAACCCATAAAGTGAAATATATTACTCAAATTTGTCAAGCCAAAGGAAATATTGCATTTCTATGGGCACACAAATGCATTTGTAGAGTTACAATATATTTACATTCTGTGCACTTTAGTATTTACTCAACACGGCCAACACTCGCGTCATGTTGCGATCCACAAACACAACTTTGAACGAATAGCTACCGCCTGATTTGAGAAATGTAGAAGCTGGAATGGTTAATTGAATATGTAAAATACTCAATGCCACAATATAAAACTACTCTAGAGAGTGCAGACTGGTATCCTCTGTCGTGCCATTGGCAGGAAAAAAGATCACTTTAGCCAGTCGTCTTCATCGTCGTCGTCATCAAAAAGAGGGGGTGGTGGGGGCTGGGGCTTCCAAGACTGAAAAGGAGAAACATAATTAAAAATATGAGTGTAGAAAGAAATCCACTCAATACTGAGACAAAGTAAAGTTACTTGGGTTTTTTCATGCACACTGTAAATAAATGTGCGTTCAGAAGCTAGAAGTTTGCCATACTTTCTTTAGTAGTACCACCTAATAACAAAATAACATGTGGGCCTTATGTATCTGACCCCATTCAGACAAAGATAAATTTTATTGCAAGATAAGACCCTCTTAGCACGTTGGTCTAAACCATGGCATTTCAAGAATTCACAAGCTGAAACCTGAAGCTTTTCTTCAGGCTTGCATTCACAGCCTTTAGCCATTAAATGGTTAAGATTGAGACATAAGGTCAGCTTACGACAATCAGAAATCAAAATAGAGAAACCTAGTCCTCAGTGGGTGTAACCAGATAACAGCACAGCCTAGTATAATTATGTCTCCTGAAGTTTTAACATGCCACGATGCCAGAACAAGAAGGAGCATGCACAAGCACTGAAGGTGCACATGACATTGTCGTGTGCACAATGCATGTTGCCAAAACAGTGCGAAGTGCATGCGACACGCAGCATGCACAAGAGCCGCAGGAAGCACGCATGGGTCAGTACCTTCGTCCTAGGATGAAAGTAGACATAACGCTTATTGCTATCCTCAGCCAGTTCGTCTACCTTCGTCTGTTCCTGAGGGGCAGTACAACAGGATATTACCGCACCACTTTTTTTTTTTTTTTTAAGTAAATCACAACTTGATTTTTGCAAAAGAGATATTTTACTTTCCTGTGGATGGTAAATCAGAGAGACGAGAACTAAATTTATTTCACGAATGGACTGAGTTCAGTCAAATATCGTTTTTTTATCTCAGATGTCATTCTGTTCACTAAAGATACTTGCATAAGGACACACTCATGAGATGAAATGAATCCCACAAGTGATCCACCAAGATGTTTTAGCTGTTCTGTAGGGGCCTCTACAATTTCTCAATCAATTTCCTAAACCACCACATAAAACTTTATTTGATGATGGTTATTAGTTTTACATGCTCTGTAAATATACAGATGACTGCTATTTTGGTAGAGTGCCATATGCACCTATCCTTAAGAGAAAGCCCACACTAAGTGAAATGGAGAGGGCAGGAAGTGTACCCAAATCTCCCCTGGGTCCATCACTGCATGCAACCCAGAGTGTCACCATTCCAGGCCTTGTTTAAGCAAAGGGTTAGCCAATTCAACAGACCGAGTCTATGACGATGAGTAGTAATGCCCTGGTAGTTCCTTGAGCTACCCCAACTAAACACGTTTTTGGAATACCCAGGCTGTACCCTTCCTACCATACCATTTACTACCTCCAAATTCAAAATGCCAGTTATTGAGAAAACAGCAAATTAACATTTCTTAGTGGGGCAAAGTCACATGTTGTAACGCTTTCAAGTCCAACAGGCAATCTAAGAAACAATAATTTGCAATTTTTTAAACTTTTTTATTGGTGCGAGTTTTTTTTAGCATTCATTTCACACAGTCAGACTTCTTGTAACTCATCGGGAACAAGCTGTACTGCCTCCACATCGCAACATTTCACGTCGCATTTTCAGTGCTGCCGATAAAACTTCTCGGCCTCTCAGACCAAATTTAAAAATTCAAAAAGATGGGGGAAAAAACTTTAAAAAATTGCAATTTGGTTATTGGTTTCAATATGTCTATTAGTGTGCTGAACCTATTTTGAGGCAAACCGGTGACTATCAAAATTTTGCTGGAGCTCCGCTTTAACAATACCATAAGGGAGTTCTACTGAAATACTGCAGATGTAAGTAAACAAATGTAAACAGTAACAAAAAGCTGAGGTCACGCTACAGGAAAAAAAGCAGTGGCAAGAACGCAGCAGCAGTTGAACAAAGGGCAGCGAACACAGAAAGGGCAGGAAGAAAAAGCAAAGGGCAGGGGGGAAAAAAGGCTATGGGGACTGGACGCGTGACCCCAAGGGAAACTATGAGGGTTCCTGTCGTGTCCTTACCTTCCTCAGTATACTCCGTACGCAACTGCCAACAGGCTTACAAAGAGGGCGATCAAACTAAGCAAAATCGTCCATGGCGGAATTTTGCGGCCTTCTGTGCGACTAGGGCAGAGCAGGGGAGGGGATCCTGAGGAAACACGCCAGTAGACTGGTTTAAAGCAGAAGCAGGCCCAGCCACCAGTTATTGCATCAAAAAACAAAACTTTAGCAAAAAGCTATATAACATGAAAAATCCCACAAGTGCAGTCTCTGACCTAGAGCAGGAGACAGACAATAGATTTTGCACTACAAGCTGACCAATGAACCACTGATTAACAAATAAATGGGGGCACCTTGCTCAACTGCTGCTGGTATTGGGTGTATATTACGTATGAAACTTTACAAAATCTGCAGTGCCAAGTTATTAAAAATTTGACAGTTCACACTAGTAAAAACAAACGTTAGGAAGGTTATAAAAAAAAGTCAGCTGACATTCCAGTGGTAATGACCATGCCTGCAGTACACCATAGGTATTATTAGCAGCCATGAATGAGAATAACCACAAAGAAACACTGCCAGTACACGAGTTGAGCAATGAGGCGGCAACAAAAATATGCACGAGCCGACGCTACCTCTACTGCGTGCATCATTCGCAATGTTAAAATGCCTTGGAACAATGTTTTTTTTTTTTTTACAAAAGAAGTAATGTGCTCACCCAGTCAGGCACAGGCTCAACTTGGGGTTGCTTCTTTGGTTCATTCGCAACTGATTTCTCAGAGTTATCACCTTAAAAAAGATAAGAGCATAGATTGAGCAGGGTACACGTGCATGCGCATGCACACACACGTGCACACATTACTTGGGGATCAGGACCAAGGCGTAACATGAAGATGAAGGAACACAACTGTCTTTTGTAAACAGGCCCTGCATGTGTCGTGCTGGCTGTTAGACTTCTTCACAGATGGTACAACAGTGTCCAAGATATACCCAATGGGCAAGATTGATCTAATCCACTACATTCTTAATATAAAAGAAAATCAGTTTTGCATTTTGTGAGACTAAAGTTATGATGAAAGGTAATCTGGTGGCTTTGTAAAAATATCAAAGGAAAAACTTTCCAATCAGAAGTTACAAATAAAAAACAAAATATTCATATGGCTCAATATGGAGATTAAGCCTTTTTCAGGTCATGGTGAAAACAAACTTGTGGGTGGGATGTGTTTGTTGTATTTTCAATAAAAACGGAAGAGTTCCAACTTTTGCCCAATCAAGTGCCCAAAAGAGACAAAAATATTATATTATTTTTAGACTTCGACTTGAAAGGGGTTTTAACTTAATTTTAAGTCAAAGGAAAAGTATTGGTTTTCAATTTGTAACTTTTGACTCTGGCAAGTCTCCCCTGATATTTTCAGAAAACAAATCACCAACAAGGCTCACATTTATGGTAAATGACAGTATAGACCCTTTCCAAAATTCAGCTGCCATCTGGTGGCTGAGATGGCGGTTTAACTTTTGCCGTACTAATGGCGGCAATGAACCTGTAGCCTGCAGTATTTTATCGGGCACCGTCACTTTCGCAAGTCAACGACAAACGAGAATGTGCTCTTCACTGTACAGTTTTTTCTCGATCATCTCTTTCAGTGTCGATGGCCACAAAGATGCAACCAGTCGAAACGAAGCGCCAACCCAGATAGACGCCTTGACAAAGTTCTATACATCAAGGGGCTTTGACAATGTACTCCTGCATGGGCCAGTCTTTGGCCTGCAGTATGTTCTAAATAAAACAAAAGTTGATTCTGTGCTGCTAACAGATTGACTGGGCCCGAGTTATAGAAATGAACGCTTACGCAGTTCTTGCATTCAATTCCTGCTTTGCAACGTGCTAACGTCTCGAATGTACAAGCCTTGAATCCTCAGCTTAGGAGTATCTTCAACTTGTTCCTTCATCAGTAAACAGAAGGCCACCATTAGTATGGTTACATATGCCATTTTTCAGGTGATGATGATGATAGAGATCAAAGTGGCTAGACTGAATGTTCGGAAAGGGTCTACTGTCGAGACCGGTTATAATCGAAGCCAACGGGAATCGGAAATCGCTTCGCTATATCCGCTTTTTCGTTATATATGAACTCATACAATCACTTCGCTATATCTGCTTCTTCGTTATATATCAACTCATACAAATAACATGAAAAAAAAGAAAAAGATAAAACGGGTTGTCACAGGCACATGTTTATCGAGCCTGCAGAAAGCGGTCGAGGCTTCCCTGCACGCGTTCTCTGCTAGACCGGAGCCGCTTCTTGCCAACTGTGAAAAGCTCCGATCGGAAAAAAGATCCCTGCTATGTATGGACCGTGTTAACAGCTGCGACCGCCCTGCCGAGGACGGCATTCTTTACATTTATGAGCACTCCATCGAAGATGGCATGCTTTTGATTCAAAGAGATTGCCTTCGTCTTCCCCGTCGAGGTGCCGGCGGTGCCGGGACTCTCCATTGTTGAGTGGCGATGATTCACCGCATCGGGGCTTGAGCAATGTAGACTCGCGCAAGAGTGACCTCACCGACCAGACGCCGACACGGATCACGAAGCAAACAAAGAAGCGCGCAAGGCACTGAGTTCGCGCTCAAGCTTGTCTGTCGTCAGTATAGCGAGCCTAGATTTAAGAGATGGGGCAACTGCTTGATCGGGGTCACGTGGTTTGTGGGCCGCATTTGCAAAACGAGCTGCAGCGTGCAAGAAGTCAAAACTCAAAAGCATTAACCTCTGCAGACGTGTCCGCCTCTCCGCCCAGTTTCCTCTCCACACTGGCCATGCAACAATCAAATGCAGGCATACTTACTGCTCCCTCTCTTAAATCTAGGCTGTCTTCATCATCTCCGCCTGGTACGTTGTCGCTAGCGCTCTGAACGCTCTATCGGCGTGCCACGACGGCTTCTCCGCTTGCGATGCGGTAAAGCTTCTTCCCAGATAAGAGCAGGGAGCAGACGACGTTGCAGAGACTGCCGCTGGCGAGCCTTTCCAGCATCTTCTGCAGCCTGTTCCGGGTGGCTTCTTGGCCGCGGCAGCAAAATGCGGCATTCCAAAACAATTAATAAACTTTGCATATTATTTTTTTTTTTAATTATTACAAAATTTTTTTTTGTTATATCTGCGGGAGTTGTTTAGTTTCTTTCGCTAAAAACGGACACACATGTACTGAAAAAGTGCAAACTGGAATGGGAAATCGTGATCACTTCGGCTGTAGCCACTATTTCGTTATAACCGACTTCGTTATAACCAGTCTCAACAGTATTGCAGCATGGCAAACAGATTTTTCCAATTTAAGTGTTAGATTAATCTGGCCCACAGCATAGTACAGTTCCCAAACATTAAATACCAATTCGATGAGGTTAACATAGTGTCTGGACCACATAAAACATAAGCCTTGTTAAGGGGGACACTACCCAGAAAAAACAATTTCTACAAAAAAAAAGTTAATTTTCAAAAATGCCATATTTACATCCACTAACACCTAGAGAGTATTCCCAGAAAATTTCATTAGTTTACACTGCATAGTTAATTTTTATACATTATTTTCGGTCCACTGATGCTAAAGAAAAGACAGGGGTTGGAACACTTTGGACACATTTTTCTCTCGTTCCAGTTTTTGGCATAAATTTCACTTTAGGAAAACTATCGTTTTGTTATTATGTAACTTGGATTCATTTTGATGAGTTTTTCTGGAGTGAAATTTTAAGGGGAAGATAGCTGTGAGCTTGTATTTTTTATTTTTGTCATTTTTCATGCTGAAGCATTAAAATTTTGGACAAAGAATGGAAATCTATAAAACAGTGTTTGAGTTTATGTGGCTTTTTTGTCATGAAAGATGGTATAATGTAGAAATATAGCTCCATAGTCATCTGCTCTGAACTCTCCTAAAGCGACATAACACAAAAACGACAAATTTATAAGTAATTTCAAAACGATAGTTTTCCTACGCAGACATGCCCACTTTCATCTTTAAACATTTGGAATTTTTGTTGTACTTCACCCAGGTTAACAAAATTTGGCACAAATGTTCTCAACATGAACAGAAACAAGCCCTGTAAATGTCATTTAAATCAGACAAGTGTTAAAAAAAATATATATATAATTTGGAACAACTAGGACCTCCAGCTTGTTAATGTATTTGTACGGAACTCAAAATAAAGCTTGCAATGTAACGACAGCAATTAAAGGACAGCTGCAAAAGAAAAAAGTTTTTTTTTAAACAGCCTGGGATCGGAAAAGGAAGTCATAAAATGAATTTTCATCGAAAAAGAAAACTTTTTAGAGCTATATTTACGGCACGAAACGAATTTGTAGATAGAAAACGCGGGCGCCATGGAAAAGTGGCCGCTATTTATCACGTGGAGCTTGCGTTCTTTCAGAAGCTTCCTATGGTCTTTAAAAGTTGCTTATTCGTCTTCGTTTGAAGTGCAACAAAAACCAAGATTAATAAGTAACTTAGATCCCAAAGCAAGCTCCTGAAGGAGCGCGAGCACCACGAGATAGACCTGCGCGCCGGTCAGAAATTGACGGCGGCGGGTTCCCTTTGGCGGCGGCGCTCCGGAGTGTTCCCTTCCGGTGGTGGCGGCGGCGTAGAGGAACACGATTGAACCCGCGGTGCACCATGCTCATCGTGTGGCAGCGCACAGTCTACTGCATGACCAGCGGCGGCTCCCGCGGCATCAACTACAAACTCGTTTCGCGGCGTAAAATTTTTTTTTTGTTGTAAATTTGTTTGATTACATTCTTTCTCCATGCTAAGAACAGCTTAGGTGGAGAAAAATGTAATAAAACAAATTTGCTTTTTTTTTCTTTTGCATGTTTTTTAAGTACAAATCACCAAAAGATTATAATTTCAGAAGTTTTTTCACAGGCAAACAATGTTATTTTGATTTAAAACTCTATTACCTTTTTTCTAAAATAGATGCAAGCAAACACATTTACATTTTCCAAAGTCTAACACATAACACAGCATAAGCTTGTCAACGGGCAGTGAAATAAATCTCGCAATCCCGACAACAATGTAAACCATACAAGTAATTGGAAACAGTCATATCCTGCTTGATTAACAAAGTAGAAGCTCGATATTCAAAGAGTTTGGGTACAGCCAGGACGACACTGTGTGCAGCTGTACCACCTGTGAGGATATGCTGTTCTAGCAAGTCCCAATCTGCTAGAACAAAAACAAAATCTGGTCACACCTCTCCATGCAACTCTTAGCAGTCTTGCTACAGTTTTTACTGGGAGCACTTAAAAGCCTTTTGCTTTAATGCTGTTCTAACCTGATGCTGGAGCATCCTCCTCTTGAACTTGCTTTGGTTTCTCCTCAGCTGCTGCAACTTTGCTTGAGTCACCTTCCAACCGTGGGTGAGTCAGCATCTGCATCTCCAGCATCTGCACCTCCAGTTCCTGCATTTTCACTTCCTGCATGTCACTTCCTGCATCTGCACTTCCTGCATCTGCACTTCCTGCATCTGCACTTCCTGCATCTGCACTTCCTGCATCTGCACTTCCTGCATCTGCACTTCCTGTCTTGACTTCAGTTGCAGCTTCGGCTGCTGCAGGAGGTTCGGAAAACTTGGTTATCATTGCAGAGCCGGTATCCTTCACTGCAGGCTCAGAATATACTTCTGACTTCGCGCTGCTGAGTCTTGCTTTCTGTGCCTCCTTCCTTCGGGTTCTCTGGATGAAAGAGCCCAAAAATGTTACTGCTTCAATGTGCTGTCCCACATGTCGCAAGTTTCTGCACATGGTGGTAGATGTGGCAATGTTACACTTACGTGAGGAGCCATCACCGGACCCAGTTGCCGCTGTGGAAGTTTTGGAATGTCTCATCTTGAGCACTTCAGTGGTGTAGTACTTAAAAAAAGATGAAAAGTTTGGTGAAACACGTAACCTTAAGGTTCTGAAGCCTCTGTAATAATAATCATGCTACCCTAACATCTGGTAGGTATGGCCAAACAATGTTGGCTATTTGGCACAGCCCTTTAAACACAGTGCTTTGTCCAATCAAACATGCTGCAGTCTCGTTTTTCAACCATTTAAGTGAATACCTAACACAATGGTACAGCTTTAAGTTTGCAAAGCGATTAGAGCAGAGAGTGAAGACTTCATAATTTTCATTTGAATACAAAAGCCCTAGTTGCATCAGTAAACAAATCCCCCTAGCATCTTACCGATTATGCTGTGATCGTTTTGTAAATTTTATTATGGCATAGCATAAGAATGATGCAATACAGCAGGCAGAAATAGGAGCGTTTCATAAATGCCTCAATAATTCATGGGCTATGTTTTGGCTGATCGAGTAGGGCAATAGTAAACCTAAAACATGCACCATCCATTTTGCCGTCGCAGTTCCAAGAAGCCATCCTTGAAGAACACTTGTCCCTTTGAAAGCTTAAAAACAGGATTCCACCTGTTTCACACGAAAATATTTAAACTAAACTTAATACGCTTACCTTGATGGTCTCCAGTATGATAGAGGTGGCTTCACTTCTAGAATAAGACTCTGCACAGCTGAATTCTCTCTGCAGCAGCCTGAACAGTGTGTTCATTATCTTTTTGAGCTGCAAGACAATCCATTAATATCATAAGGTAGTTAGGATGCATTTATTGAGAGATAACAAAATTATTGCAACCCAAATTACTAGCTCTCATTTTATGCTCCCTATTCACAAATAAAAAAATTCTTACCTCCGCATCAAAATCAAAAGCAGCATTGGCAAGTCCACCAGAAGATTTCAAGGCTTGGTTTTCAGACAGTAGTTTCCTAATCCGACTCTCATATGCACCAGCTGCTTCATCCTTGCTTCTACTCAATTCTTCGTACTACAAGAGAATGCAAGGTATGTATTTAGTATAGTTAATATACTATGCCTGGTATTGGAACGTAACAGATCATATGCCATCCCAGAAATGTTTTTAACAATCCCAGGTTCAATAACATCTGAAGTTGTGCACTCCAATATTCATCACCCTGCATTATTTATTATTATCATGCAAGTTTTTGTCATGCATGTTCCTCATCAATCGTGAAGGTCAGACACTCGAAGTGAATGAAGCTGTAAATTGTACTGCACCAGAATTGTTGCAAAGACAAACGTGGTATAGTTTCACCAAGGTCACTCACCTTAACTTTCCAAACTCTTAGACGTTCAACTTCTTCTCCGAGCTCTGCAAGCTCCTTTACACTTCCAGTGGTCACACTAAGGCTAGACTGAAAGTGATCAAGTGATTTGTGAGAACGAGGCACTCACCTCATGTCATAAGAATCACAAAACAGATCTCACCTCACTAGGCAGTTTTCCAAGTTTTTGCTCCAGTTGACATTTTTCCTCTTCCAGCTCCTGTAGTCTTTGGCCAAGCTTTTTTCTACTTCTGCAACCTGCTTTTCACACCTGGCCTGCCACTCATTCCGCAATTCCACCTCTAGATCTGCAACCTGACGTTAGACATCCCATAAAAGAACATAATAATATGCCTAATGTTCTGAGATTTAAACCTACAAGCACAATTGTTTGCTCAAGATTAATAACTACACTAAAAAAATTAATTTATAGTGAGAAAAGCATTGTAAGACATATCACACATGCAAAATATGAGCCTCAATACAGAGTTTAGTTGCATCAGCTTCTCAAGTCCTAAAACAGGCTTCGTGTGACAAGCAGCAATCACTATGTTCAGGAACAAAAAATTGCCACTTTTTTATGTATTCTGAAGTAGTTTTCAAGCTCAAACTAAATTCTGGCTATTGTTTATTTATTGAAAATCAATACCAGTACTAATGCTACTTCGGATTATGGTAAAATGGAAGCTACTTCTTTAAATAATGGGTGCTGCGAGAAAAGAAGGTGTTGAACACACTAATTAGTGATAATTATACTACATATGTACCTAGCGACAGCTGTGATTTTAAAGTTAACAAGACACGATTCTAGGGTAGTCGAATGAACAATGCTTTGAGGCCAGTTCCTTGATGATAAAGAGAACAATGAACTTCTATATCGGAGGTTCTTCACTCAGTTTGCAATTATTATACCTTGTTAGTTGTTGCCGGTAACAGCAAAATTATTTTCTCTTTAGATAGTAAAATTGCCGATGCAATTTTAGCCCTTTTTTTCTAGAGTTCAAATACACCTCTGCACAACCCTCAACCTAAGCATACAGTCTGCATACTGATTGCAAAGGTTACAAATTGAACTACCAAAAATGAGAGTAGAAGCCCAGTTCCATTTCTCATAGCTTTTCCCTGTACGTCCACACAACTGGCCAACTATATTTACTCATATACAGTGCAATCCACTTATAACGATAATGAAGAAACCCCAAAATTTAATCGTTATAACCGATTATCGTATCTTGACTAGAAACTCATCGCTTCTAGTCTAGAAACTCTAGAAACTGATTGTTATAAGCAGTACATCGTTATATGTGGTATTGTTATCAGTGGATTGCACTGTACTTATATTATTATTTATTAATGACTTCTCGCTGCAGTACCCACCTGTTGGGAAGATTGTGCAGCCATCAACTGGTGCAGTTTGGTCTGCAACCTCTCAATTTCTTTCTGACATCAAAACAATGAAAACACAAATTAAGAAAATGCTAAACCAGAATCAAAACTTCTAGTTTCAAATTAGTAAGATCTAAATTACTGGAGGCTTAAGTTGCATACCTCGCAAGTCCAGTAGGTAGTATGCATAAGAACAAGGTGCACTGAATCACCAGTGTTGTACAAATGTATAGAATATTTATTACAAAAACTATTACCAAGTGGGTAATATCATCTCAGATCATGCAAAAAACAAAAAAGAATTGGGTTCTTAAAGCAACTTGGAAAGTTTGTTTTGAAGAATTTCTTTTAACATGACCACACCACGAACCACACCTTCTTTACCAATTAATTTTAAAACTAACCTCGTGGGTCATTTTGACATCATCCAGCTCCTCATCTGCTCTCTTTCTATCGTCTTTCAATTTCTGTGTCTTTTCAGACAAGTTCTGCAAGAAGAAAGTAACAGTGAGTAGGTGCCTCCAATCACTGTACCAAGTCAAAGAGCAGGGTCGGCTGTGCCTATGAATCCCCAAGGTACCTTTTCGAGGTTATTCTTCAGGCGCTCCAAGTCCAAGACTTGTTCCTCCAATTTTGCCAATCTTGCTTCCAGCTCATGTTTTTGTTGCCTTGCTTCCTTCAGGCTGTTTTCAAGGGACAAAAGAATATTCTCCTTTCTGAAAAAAAGAAAAGAAAAGGAATTTAAAGAGGATTTTTTTTAAGTCACCAGGTATTTATGTTTTCTGGGAACTCACTCATCTAAGCTATAAATTTTTGGTTAGGGGTGTGCAAATATTCAAAACTTTGAATACTTCACCAATACTGCTTGCTATTCGATTCGATTCGCCTCACACTTTTACTGTTCGAAGCACTCGAGTTCTTCAAATATTCAAAAACTATGAATAACACGGAACTCGCTGGTTAGTCTCAACCCGCAGTCACGTTCCCAGTTTGTTTTTGGACTGCACAGTATGGTTTCGAACTTGGTAAACCCAAAAAACAAACCTAAGTGCATTTCTTAAAATATTTTTTTTATGAAGCATTGGAAGTGGAAAGTCATTTGCATGCAATAATGTGGTCTGTCCTTCGCTTGCCGTGACGTCTGGAATGCAGAGTTGGCGCAGTGGAAGTGACGCAAACATAAAATGGAACCATCGCTGCGATAAATTTGATAAAGAACTACGATTTGCAACAGCACGTGCATGGTGGTGAGCACTAACACCACGAACTACAGCCACTCACTCACGTACACTCACTACACAGCCTACAAAGCCAAGCTGCTATAGATATAGATTTACAGCTGGCCTCGGCTTTCAGGGATATCTGTTACAGTGGTTAACACTAATCTCTATGACAATTTGCTGGATCGTGGCATCCCCGTATGTTCGCTGCAGCGCAAGTGCGGCCACCGGACGACCATCTTGGGACACAGAAAATCTACCTTTTAGAGCATTGTGGAGTCTGGGCGGCAGCATGCTGAAGACACGCTTTCTGCTTGTTCGTCGTGGATTTGCCGAAAAAGTATGTTAAAACCCCGTGTAAAAGGGTTTTAACATACTTACAAAAGTGCAGCACTGCAGAAAAAAAGGTGCAACTCATTAAACGCAGGCTTTGGACCTGAAGATTGCTAAGATGGTTGCACTCGACCTGTAACCGTACACAATTGTGCAAGACCGGGGATTCTAGGATTTATTGAAGGAGGCTATCCGAGGTTATCTGCTACCATCGAGAACAACGCTGTCACGCACATTAGTGCCGAAGTTGTACGACGACACCAGGAAGAGGGTTCGACATGAGCTACAGAATGCATTCGAGAGTGGCATGGAGTCTTCTCTCGTTCACCCCTGACATGCGGACGTCCAGAGCGAACGAAGACTACATCAGCCTGCCCTGCCACTTCCTGGACTCGCAGTTCAAGCTCACTTCGATACAACTTGAGCACCTGTCTCACTTCCCAGGCAAGCACGCAACAGCTAGAATTACCTCAGATCTTGATAAGCTTGTTACAGACTGGGACATTCCCAAGGACAGTTGCCCTTTTTATGTGGCGACTGACAATGCTCGCAATATCAGAGCAGCCACTCATGCACTTCCTTGAAGAACTTGTTTTGCTCATACCTTACAAATGGTCATCATTGACGTGAAAGAGATGACTCCAGGAATTTCTGTGCTTTGTAAAAAAACAAGTGGCCTTATAAACATAGCTCTAAAGTACAGAAAAGGCTCAAGTGTTACCAGAAGAAAATGGGCAGATTCCCACTGCATGTCGTTCAGGATGTCGAAACACGGTGAAATAGTGAATGTGTAATGCTGTCCAGGCTTTTAGAGTTAAGAGAAGCAGCAACCAATGACCTTGCATCTGAAGCTGGGCCTATCGAAGGCTTCACTGGAACAGAGTGGAGGGAAATGAGCGAGTTTGCTGCTCTGAAGCCACGAGAAGAAGCAACGACCAATGCTGGAGCTGACAGCTACCCAACATTGTCAGCCCAGATACCCATCCTGTATTGCATCCTTGCATGCCTGAACAACTCCACCAGCCAGCAGACTGTGACTTTTTCATTCTCAGCCTCACCTGGCCAAGTGCCTCAAGACAAGATTTCCTGACAACAAATTTAACCAAGTAGCAAGCTTGGCAATGCTCCTAGACCCAAGGTTCGAGGCAGTGGTCTACGTAGAGGACAGGTCAATGGGAAACTGGCTGAAGAACCTGGAAGTTGAGGAGGTGCAACAGATTTCTGAGACACGGAGAAGCGCAGAGGTACCTCAGCATCAACGGACCCTGAAGTTCCTTCCAGGTCAGAGCTGTGGCAAAACTTTGACAGCCTTATTAAACAAAAGCAGCATTCAATGCCACAAGCTGAAGACGAGGTAGCAAGCTACTTGCACGAAGATGTCCTGGCCCGGGAAAAGGATCCTTGCAAGCGGTGGCGTGAAAAGGGTGTCACAAGATGCCCCCTGTTGGCTCGACTTGCAAGAAGGTACCTAACCATACCGGCCAGAAGTATGTCTAGCGAGCGCCTTTTTTTCAAATTTCTGGGAGATTGTCACCAGCAAAAGGGTATTGCTACTCCCAGAACATGTGGAAGAACTTGCGTTTCTTCATGACAACATTCTGTAACTTTACTCCTTGAATGCTGTTTTACTAGTACAGTCGCCGATCGTTTTTTTGGACTCCGATAATTCGGACTTGTTCGATATTTCGGACCTAAAGGCGGAACCGTGACTTACCCCATAGAAATAGTGTATATTCACGACCAATGTTTCGGACAGCTTGAAGTCCGAAAGTTCAATTATTCGGACAAAATCGTCGCGAGCGATCAGCGGGAAACACCACCGAGAAGCGGCCATTTTGAATTCTATGTTGGCTGCAAATGGATTGGCTTGGTTTGGCAGCGCTACTTGAGTACTCCCGAGTCCTACCGCTAGGTGACGCTATGCTAGTTATTTTTTTCCATTTAGCTGCACGTCATCATCATCATCATTATTATAATTTTACTTTGTTTCCTTCCATCCCTTCGCGCATCCGCCACATCCGCCCCACTTTCGCGTCGCCAGTCGCCATGTTGCGGTCCTGGATTTGTGCCATTCATCTCGTTATGACAACGCTGGCTTGGACGTCATGGCCCCATCTGTTCTGCCGCCGCGATGTGTCGTTAAGAAGCGCAGAAAGTACTCGACCATAACACTAGAAAAGAAGGCAACGGTTCTCAAGCTAACAGAAAGTTGCCGAACGCAAACGGAGGCGTAACCTGAAAGCAAGGCACTATTTACGGCTTTTTTAAGCCCACTTGGAAGTAATAAAGGCAAGTTTTTCAATCTGCTGATTTTTCGGACTGCTTTATTATTCGGACGTTTTTTCGGTCCCTGCGAAGTCCGAATAATCGGTCGGCGACTGTATTACTATTTTATCCAATTTTTTTTTTATCAGTCACATGTGACATTTTTATTATTGCAATAATAAAGTTAACCTTTTCATAATTAAGTATGCTGAAAAAGAATTCCAGTTGTGTTTTGATCAAGTATCCTTGTCTAATTCACATCAGATAAAATATATTTGTACTAGAAAATATTCGTATTCGAAAACATTTCGATGAGATTTGATTCGTAACCATTACTATTCGATTCAATTCGCAGAAAGATTTTGATATTCGCACACCTCTAGTATTCGTCAATGCATCTGACCTTATCCGACAAAGATATGCCTCTGTCCGGCTCAGGCCTGAGAAGAATAATGCTCTGCACACAAAGCATGGAACTAAGATTGAATCAAGCACCAATGCCCGGGCAGCATACTCACTTCGAATAGAAATAAGCAGACATATAACACCCTCGCTGGAATGTATATTGGGAGACGGATCATTTCAGTTTTCCAGTTTCAACTGTCTACACTACAACCTTTTAAAAAAAATGTATTAAAAAATCAATGCAAAAAAAAAAAAAAGATAGCCAACACTGCTTGCATGGTTAGACAGACGGTATGATATTTTGCACCTGTGCCAGATCATCGCAGAGTTTTACGAGCGACGCCCGAACGTCTCGAAAGGCAGCCCACCTTGCGAATGACTGCGCAGTTCTTCAAGCTGCTCCTGCATCTTCGAGTCCCTCTGCTGCTTCTCGGACAGCTCCGCTTTCAGGTTTGACACGAGGGACTGGGCCTCATTCAGCTTTTCAGTTACTTCCAGCTGCAAAACCGACGATCCCCAAATAAAGCCAATACTCTTCTCCTTATGATAGTAGCAAACAAACCAAATTAGATCTTTCAATTATTATTACATAAGACAAGAGTTCTCAAGCTGGGTAGCTAGTACTTCCCAGAATGCCCTCCAGGATTCCCCAAGCATTTCCTCGACCGTGCCTGCCCCTAAATGAAGTGTACTTCCAGTTTAACTACCGTTTTAGCAGATCTGAGCCACTCATTGGCACATATATATATATATAGTATATGGGCCAGCTTGCCTACAATCTTTGTAAACTTTGGCACAGCTTTACTGTACAACAGCAAGACCAAAAAAGGCAGCTGCCATTCAAAGAAGTCCCCGAGACTGAAAAGTGAGAACCTCGGTGTCGAGGACTCCCTGAAGTTTGTAAGCAGTGTCAAGGAATTTATTAGTCTCCTGCAATCTGCGGTTCTGGTTTCTACAAAGGCAGGCAATCTTTCGGTGCTCTTTAGTGAGATCAATATCTTGCCGAGAAAGGGGGGGGGATGATGTTTTGGTGATCGGCATTGAACCTCCAGCTAAGAGAAACTTCTAGCAATTATCCTAAAAATGTTTATCAGCATAAATGTAAAAGAACAAAAGATAGAGAGCAGCAACTTGCCTTTTTCTTTCTCCAGAGTGTGCAACCTTGCCTGAGAGTGGGCAGCAGAACTGTGCAACGAGTCAGCTTCTCTGCTTCCAAGCACGGTGTTACTCTCTTCCATGAACCTGTGGGAAAGAACAAAAGCATACTTGCTGGCAAGAACTGGGCTGTACTTCAGATGCCGTGAAAAATTTCTGTCCAAGAAAAGCACAACCAACATAGCACAAGCGCTTGCTCCTCCCCTTCAAGGCCAAAAGGACCGATAGTTAAGAGACGTGCCTCTGGTTTCTCTGCAGCAGGTCGCAGATCTTTTCGTTGAGGGCCTGGATCTTGTTGCCCCTTTTCGACACTTTCCTCTTTCAGTTTGATGTTCTCCTTGCAGCAGTGAAGAAAAAGCTTGTCCATGCACCATTCTACCTCAGTGCAGGTTGTCACAAAATATATAATTAAAAACCCCAAACACATTACTTAGTTATTGCCAAGCAACGCTGCACAATGCAATGCTTACGTGTTGCCAAGGGAAGGTTGAAGTAGTAGTAAAAAAAATAGAGCTGAGAAGTTAGGGAATTTGTGTCGTTTATCGTATGCCTGAGAGAATGTGGGGAAGGTTGTCTTTTCGTCAAACAAAATTAGCTAAAAAAGAAACGCGAAAAAAATCATGGGATTTATGTAACATGGGTGTATAAATCCCCCAGTTTATTTCCAATTCCGGAAAGCATACAAAATACAGCCAATGTTCTGTTAACTTTTGAACACAGTTCCGCCTAAGGTACACAGAAAAATTGACCGCATCTCCACGTGGTGAATGATGTTGGTTGGGGCGAAGCTCTGGTGGTGCTTGTATGCGTAGACGCGTGTTGCCGCAGCATGCCGAGCCTTTCGCTTTGTTTTCATCCATGTCAGAAAGAGAATGCGTGGTATGGGAACGGTTAGTGATACGCATTTGAGGATTTGACCGCAGCGCCCTCTCGTCTATAAACGTTGAGCCAATGCATGCAAAGTTTAACGCGATCATATACGCATTTGACCACAGCGCCCTCTCCTGTATAGACGTTGAGCGGCTACATGCAACGTTTCATCCATGACAGAAACCCCAGGTCTTGAGTTACTACCACATCTCCGGAGCCTTTTACTCGGCCCCTCGCTCGCTATGTCAAACAGATTTCAATGTTGTTTTTTTCATCATTTTTTCATCAGGTTTTTTTATCTTTTTTTTTTTTTTTTTTGCTCTACACAAGCACGTGAGTTTACAAGAGATCGCAATTTTTTTATCATTTTTTTTTTTTTGCTTTTTGCTTTACACCGAGCACATGAGCACGTGATCTCGCAAGCAGAAGCACGAGCACCCGACGTCGGCCTACGGCGGACAGCGGACAGACAAGTACGGACATGGTATAGCCCCTAAGGAGCTTCTCTGCCCCTAATAAAAGAGTGCACTTAAGACTGCTTACGTGTAGGAAGGCAAAAGCATTATAGTCCCCTGAGAGAAATGTATTCGAGTAATGTTTCTACACATATTCAAGTTTTGGGACGACGTATAGGACGACATTGAGGATGAGCGCCTAGAGGAGGACGCTAAGTAGGCTGTGGCATATTTGAGTGGGGGCCTTTTTGGGGGGTTGTGGGATATTTATACAGCGTGTAGTTGGTCAGCCATTTCAAAGTTGTGACGAGTCACTCGCTGTAGGTGAGCAAGTTAGCCAGTGCAGTACAACCGCTGGCCTGGGGTCTTTAACGTGCACCACGCAGTAGTGACACACGATCACACACCGGCACGATGCTCATCCAGATCGAAACGGACAGCGGTGGGTATTGAACCCAGGATTCCTGGGTTTTGCAGCCGAGCTTTCGCTTCCATGTGCTCCGGAAGCAGTACATCAGTGGCCGAGTGCGCCAGCGCACTCGGCCACTGATCCCTTGCGTAGGGGCCCACGTTTGCCTGAGGAAGCCGCTGTAGATGTAGATGCTGCTGTCGATGTGGAGGCTGTAGATGTAGATGTGGTCACCTCGCAGTCTATCGCACGAAGCGCACAAAGAGCACAAATGAAGTCCGAAGCACATTTTTTGCACACCGGCACTCCCGCGGTGACATCACGCTGATGACGTGCTGATGACGCTTGACAGCACACATGCTGATGACGCTCAACATATTTTTGTGGCCATATTTCGATCCACAACGCCGACAGACGCTGCTCGTTTTTCACGTACTGTGATGAGTGAGGTTGTCCTAAAGGTCTCGGATGACTTCTAGGACGACCGCAAGGACAGGGTGATCCTTGAGCATGAAATTAGCGGCGTGTGCTGTTCAATCACATTTTTATAGCCATTCACCCCACCTGTCGCTCACTGGGACAAGTAAGGCTTTTGCCTTAGAACGAAAACATGTGTGTTGTAGCTATGTAGCTGTAAATCACGAGCAGCTCTGCATTGTCTCACCTGCACTATCCTCTGAATGTTGTGAAGAAGCACTTCACTGTCCATGTATGGTGTCACTGACGATGCAGCCTGCAGGAGGCCTCATGCTGTCAAGCTGCATGCCAAATACATAAAACCATATGATGAAAAATATTTAGGGTGAGGTAGAGACAGTATAAAATACATTGATACAAAAAATGAATAAACACCAACTACACACACAAAAAAAAAAAGAATTAAAAATTACTTTTTTCATGCTAAGAGCACCATACACAGCAAATACAGGACTCGCATTCATTGTCTACCGTAATATCCCGAGACAGCACACCTAAAATCAAAAACAAATTGGGTGAAAGTAAGGATTGAGCTAACTTTCGGTGTGCGATAAAAAGCAATCTAAAAGTGCTAGTTTTAGATTTTGTGACCTGCAACAGGGAACCATATTCGAACTGTCCTTCCCGGATGGCAATGTTGGCTTGTCTCCTGCCGCAGCCAAGTAACACCATCTCAGCTGAACTAGAAGTGGGCCACATCTTTTGGTGTTTTTTTAATAGGGGTGGGTTATATTTTGGGGGTCTCTCGGGATACCACGGTGGTAACATGTGCTGATGTGTGCGAAGCAACATACCCAATGAGTCTCGTTTTCTTCGGTTACTTGAAGTCGGCCTATGTACTTCTATTTTTCTCACAATGTCTCGCGGCTTTCGGGGCATTTCGGCCCGTTCTTACCCTGTCAGTGACCATAGTTGGCTATTGTAAAAGCAACAAAGTATTATCGAGAGACGATGACTTAAAACAAAAGGACAAAACAAGAACAGAAGCTGTACGCCAGTGAAGAAAAGCTGAGGCAAGAGGTATCTACACATCTATTTAGTAAGGTCGCACCTAGTATTAGACAAAAGCTGCATGGGTGCATGCTCGAACAAGATTTACATAAATTGTATGGAGTGAATTCCGAATCTCCAGCAAACTAAAGGATGGGCACTTGCAATGACGTGGGTGCATGCTTCGTAGGTATATATCTTACTGCAGTCCCTTAGCACTATCTGCATGGTCCAAGATGAAGTAGCTTTACTCTCGCGATTCAATCTCGCTTTTGAACGCGTTTTTTCTTCGTACCGTTCGTCGGGTAGCCATGCAACACCTGGGTGATTCCACGAGAGATCGAACCAGCAGGTCCACTCAACATTTTTATTTTTTCTGGTTTTTTTATATGTGATGTGCACACAAATGAATCGCACGAAACGGAACTTTTTGTCTCGATACCGCGTTTTCACTACGAGAAAAAAAATGTGTTAAGATTGGGCGACGGCGCCGCTCCCACCGCGGATTGCATTAGGTGCCAACTTTGCGGTCCTGTGGAAGGCAGGCAAAGAGTGGTACGCCAAAAATGTTTCCTGTTTCATGTAACACACCAAAGTTTAAGTCAATTGTATGCAAAGATTGTGTGCTTTATGAATTAAAAAAATATATAAAAAATTCCTAACTTTCGACCAGGTGCAACAAACACACTAACTTTCAGGCCTTCTACCTCAATCTGTATGGCATTAACGAGTTCGAAAGCTACACATAATATAGGCCAGGGTATCTAAATTATTCGTTTAAAATGTGAGCTTCCGATAAAAATATAAACATAACAAAAAATTATTTTGAAAAAACACATTTTCAAAAAAATACTTATTTTGAAAAAACAAAATAAAAAAAAGCCCGGTCTCGATTTCATTAAAACTCTGGGGTACAACTCTCCTTACGCCAGGCAAAAAGAAAGTGCAAAAACATGTTGCATCATTTGCTCGGTACAAAAATTGTAACCGGTCAAAGTGGTGGTTGCAAAGCGTCTTGACTCCGGCGCTTTTCGTTTCTCCCCGCTGCTAACTTTTTTTTTTTCTAGAAAATTGCAACTTTTTTTTTCTTGTCTCAAATAAGAAAATTTATGTTTTGTAGCTTGCTGTCAGAGAAGATATCTTTCCAGATTTTCTTGTGCTTGTGGCTGTCTACGGGCACTCATGAAAGTTTACGCTCATATGCGTGCAAGGTTCTGGTGGAGAACCAGCATATCACACTTATGTGTTCGCATCAGTTTTGTAGCTGCCCGGAGCACTTGTGAAGAACATACAAACATGAAACAATGATTCCTGTTTCGACGCGCGCCGTTAGCGAAATACGAGCTCCTACTCGGTGAACCACTGCAGTGTGTGTTTGGAAAAAAGGAGAGGGGGGGGGGACTGCGAAGGAGGCTGGGCAAGGCAGGACTTCTTGAACTTGATCGCGCTTGGACTTCGCATATCTCGTTTATTAGAACTGTAGATAATAAACGAACGACGCTTCGGGTACAAGGGTACGGGGCGCTTATGTCACGGAGGAGCCAAGGAGGAGGTTTACGTTTGCCGCGCGGTATACCTGGTTCGCGGTCGCTCTCGCTGTGAGGAGCTGGTAAGATATTTGAGCTCGCCTTTACCGCTGGGCAAACATACACATCCTCTTTGGCTCCGCGGTAACATAAGCGCACCGTACCCTTGTACCTGAAGCGTCGTTCGTTTATTATCTACAGTTCTAATAAACGAAACTCGAGCAGTCTTCTGCCTGACTCCGGCACGAACGTTCATGCGCTTCCTTCATTGCGTCTAAAAACGTAACAGCTACCTAAAGATGACGGCTCGTCAACGCTTCCCCTTGAAGGAAATTTGGAGAATCCACTGAACTCTGATCGCATCAAGGTGGATTACTGTGACAGTTCATCTAGACTCTTTTAGAATGCGCGGTGGCAGAATTGATGTCTTCGCAGCAGTGATATCATCTGGACAGCTGTGTGTTTGTGCCTGTGTGCCCAGGAAAGGCACACAAGATGAGCAGTGCGGTCATGTCCTTTTGGTGGCGGGAACTGCTGCAACCGAGCTCACTGCAACTAAACCTTTTTAAATCTGATTATAGCGAATGTGCCATCTTGACATGCCAGGATTTTTGATATGCCAGGAAGGCCAACAACAATTTAATTTTATGTGTGCCCGTTCTAAGCGACAGAAGCATCGCTAACTTTTGTGGTGTTTCGTGTAAATACATACCAGCAGACTGAACTTCTTGTATGGAACCAGTAAGAAAGGGAACTTTTTCAAAAAGTGCAAAGAGAGACCAGCGGCGGGGAGAAGCGAAAGCGCCTGAGTCAAGACTCCTCGCAACCGCCACTTTGACCGGTTAGAACTTTTGTACCAAGCAAATGGTGCAATGTTTTTGTACGTTTTTCTGCCTGGCCTAAGGAGAGTTGTACCCCAATGTTTTAATAGAATGAAAATCGGGTTCTTTTTTTTCTTTTCTTTTCAATATGTGTATTTTATTCAAATCTGTTGGTCAAAAATTATTTTTTAATGTTTATATTTTTACCAAAAAATCATATTTTGTAAGTATATTTTGGATGCCCTCGCCTATATTGTGTATAGTTTTCAAGCTCGTTAACGTCATACATATTTGGGTAGAAGGTCCCAAAGTTAGTGTATTTGTTTCGCCTAGTCTAAGTTAGGCATTTTTTATACATTGTTTTATAAAACACAATAACAATTGCATGCAGTTGACTTAAACGTTGATGCATTATAAGAAACAAAAGCATTTTTGTCGTACCACTCTTAGCCTGCCGTCCGCAGGACCGCAAATTTGGCAACTATTGCAGTCCGCGGTGGAAGCAGGGCCGTCGCGCAATCTTAATTAAAGTTTTTTTTTTTTTCTCTCGAAGTGAAAATGCTTTTTTGAGAAACAAAGTTGAGCTTCGTGTGATTCATTTGTGTGTACATCGCATATAAAAAAAATAATGTCGAGTGGACTTGGTGGTTCCATCTGTCGTGGAATCACCCATCGTAAACTTTCATGAGTACCCGTAGACAGCCACAAGCAAAAGAAAATCTGGAAAGATATCTTCACTGACAGCAAGCTACAACAGATAAATTTTCTTATTTGAGACAAAAAATAAAGTTGCAATTTTCTAGAAAAAAGTTAGCAGCGGGGAGAAACAAAAAACGCCGGAGTCAAGACGCTTTGCAACCGCCACTTTGACCGGTTACAATTTTTATACCGAGCAAATGATGCAACATGTTTTTGCACTTTCTTTTTGCCTGGCCTAAGGAGAGTTGTACCCCAGAGTTTTAATGAAATCGAGACCGGGCTTTTTTTTTATTTAGTTTTTTGAAAATTGCTATTTTTTTGAAAATGTGTTTTTTCAAAATAATTTTTGTTATGTTTATATTTTTATCGGAAGCTCACATTTTAAACGAATAATTTAGATGCCCTGGCCTATATTATGTGTAGCTTTCGAACTCGTTAATGCCATACAGATTGAGGTAGAAGGCCTGAAAGTTAGTGTGTTTGTTGCACCTGGTCGAAAGTTAGGAATTTTTTATATATTTTTTTAATTCAAAAAGCACACAATCTTTGCATACAATTGACTTAAACTTTGGTGTGTTACATGAAACAGGAAAAATTTTTGGCGTACAACTCTTTGCCTGCCTTCCACAGGACTGCAAAGTTGGCACCTAATGCAATCCGCGGTGGGAGCGGCGCCGTCGCCCAATCTTAACACATTTTTTTCTCGTAGTGAAAACGCGGTTTCGAGACAAAAAGTTCCGTTTCGTGCGATTCATTTGTGTGCACATCACATATAAAAAAACCAGAAAAAATAAAAATGTTGAGTGGACCTGCTGGTTCGATCTCTCGTGGAATCACCCACCTGCAATTTGCGTGTAATTCCATGTTTTCGTGGATAATCTGTTTTGCCGTGGGCCTTAGAAAAGCCTTTGAGAGCGTTTCTCATTTTTCTCATAGATGGTGTGCGCGTGACATCAGAAATACTACGAAAACCTTTCACTCTAGATAACTTCGGTTCCAGAGGCTACGTCATAGATGGTGCCAGCGCCAGCGACCTTGTTTCGTCTGTATAGCGAAGCACGCAGGTCACTCGGTTGTGACGAGAGATGCAAGAGTGTGGACCAGCCTTAAGAGTGACAGTTTAATATAAAGTCAGTCCAGATTCCTCGAAAATAAATGTGGCGGTGGGATGCCCACCTTGCTGAGGAACAGTGTCGACTTTGTCGGCCACTTTGCTCAGGCCGAGCCTGATCTCGGTGTTCTGTGACCGGGTCTCCGACAGCAGGAGCGGAAGCTGCCCATCCGCAACTGTGGCACCGAGTGGCGCCATGGGTGCTGCCTGGTAGGGCTGGGGAGGCAGCACCAAGCCCTGCTGGTGGTAGGGAGTAGGCTCCCAGGCCACCCTAAAAGATGCAAGGCTTTTATTTACTAGAGTACACCACTGTACTGAATATTGCATATTAGCCCCAGATTCAATGCAAAACATCGTAACCACCTACAAGTGTGGCCCATGAATAGCCCATGGATGCTAAGAACACAGCCATTAAAGTAACTAGAAAAACAAATTACATTTCATTTTTTAAAGACTTAAAAAATAGAATGTATTTTTTTGTTTTAATTTTAGGCAGCACACTTTTGATTTGCAACGTCTTTGCAGGAAAGAAGATATATGTGCATAAGTATACAATATGAAAGCTAAGGCTGTATGGTCAAGAAGTAATGAGGAAGAGGGAGAGAAAGGAGCACAGGTTAGACACAATTGCTAAGAAGTATCAAAATCAAGATACATCTTGCATCCCCAAGCGAAGTACTAAGAAATAATTTGGTCTACCTTTAAATCTTTTAATGCACAACCGAGATCTCAGTTATATGGTGCGTTCAAAGAAAATGCATAAGATATGTGTACAAAGCAAACAATAATAGTGACAAGTGCTTCAGCTCATACAGACATGCCCAAAGGAACTTTAAGCAAGATGGTCACTTAGAAACAGCTTCTACTACTGTACTAAAGACATGCTAAACAATGCAAAAATGTTCTTAACATTTTGCATAATTTTCACATATTTCAATAACAAATAACACTGCACTGTCTTTTCATGCTGTGCTATATCTATTACAAGCTTAAATCCCTTAATGTTCCAAAACTTATTTCACCATGAACTTTCTTGCCACACACAAAACCCAGACTATCAGATATAACCACATAGCCATTTCCCTCCTAAAAACAAACGAAATTACCTAGTCTGTAAACATGCAACATCTCTGTTCTATGTATAAGTTCTTGTAGGAACCCATGTTTTGAAGCATAAAGCATGCCCTCTTTTTCTTCAATGACCTGTGGATATCAGTTGTGCTGGCTGGTCTGGCTGTAGTAGCTCCATATACCAGGTCATAAAATTTATGTCGTATGGCCATTTTTAAATATCTGTCATACCAATCACGACTACCTGTGAAGAAACTACAAACTGGTTAAAAACTGCAACAGGACAATAGACAGAAAGGAAGACACAGGTGTCTGTGTGTGTGTGTTTGTCTTCCTTTCTGGCCATTGTCCTGTTGCACTTTTTAACCATTATGGATCACCAACTCGCCCAAAACTCCACCATCGTAGACTACAAACATTTAGTTTTGCATTTCAGTTTATTGGTTACCACGACTCCCAAATATACTTGTGATTGTATGCACAGGTGATTACTATAATATCCTGAGAGATAGCCCACCTAAAATCGAAAGCAAATTGGGTAAAAATAAATAATTTCTTAAGAGAGTCCCCAAAATGTCAATTTGGCCAAATTAAAGTTCATTGGGTCAATAGTAACTCAAATCAATAAAAAGAGTAATCATAATGTCAACTGAGCTCATAATAAATAATTTGGCTGAATACAGTCAAACCTGTTTATAACGAACAGTAGGAAACAGCTACAATCAGTTCGATATAGCAAGTGATTCGATATAGCTAGAAACTATTTACAACGAACTCCCACGATGTGTTTAGTTATACACGGGTGCTATTGAACCCGTTGCTATTGAACACGTTCCTCTTGAATCTAAAATGCGATAAGCTTACTGACTCTTGGGGCGTTGCGTGTCAAGCCCCAAGTGAGCGCGCAAAGTGAAGAAGAAGGTGGGGGTCTTTTGCTTTTGGTCAAACTAAAGTGACTTTAGGTCAAACAGGGCGCGAAGGGCGAGGAGGCGAGAGCTTTCCTTTCTTTCTTATCTCTTTGCTTCCGCCTTGGAACAACGCGCTAGAAAATTGTTTTTGTTCTTTGTGTATGCATGCAGTTTTTTTAGATTATCTCCTTTTTTTAATCGCTTCTCTTCGTAATGAACCGATTAGCGCTCAATGTGCCTTTTCATTTTTTTTTTGTGCCTTTCCGGGATCGGTTTTCTTCGCTAATGTTTGTTCGCAGCTTGAGCTTTTAAAATTGTCTTTCTTTCCTACTTTTTTTTTTGGGGAAGGGGGGGGAAGGAACTGGCTAAAGAGACGACTGTTAGTGCGTTTTTGGAAGCCTTCCCGGGGGAAAAAAAGTTTGATATAGCCAAAATGTTGTTCGTTATAAAAAGTACTTTTTACATGCATTTTTATTTAAATTTTCCATGAGTTCGATATCGACAATAATTCGCTGTACGGGGGTTCGTTCTAAACGGGTTTCACTGTATTACCTCAAAGTAATCAAAAGAGTCATCATAATGTCAATTAGGCCGTATTAAAATATATGCATCAAAGGTAACTCAAAGCAGTCAAGAGTAATAAAATTGTGAATGGAACTAATAATAGATGAACTGGTTCCATAATAACTCGAAGAAATCAAGAGAGGCACAACAATGTCAATTAGCTGACATAAAGTCTATTGAGTAAATAGTAACACAAAGTAACCAAACTACTAATCATCACATCAATTAAGCTTATAACAAATCAATTGGATGAATATTAGCTCAAAGTAATCTTGTCATCAAGATGTCAATTAGGGCAAATTAAAGTCCATTGGGTCAATAGTAACTTGAAGTAATCAAAAGAGTAATTATGTGACTCGTGGTCATAATAAATCGGTTAGTCTATAATTTACTCAAAGTAATGTCAAGAGTAATCTGTGATGTCAATTAGGCCAAATCAAACTCCATTGGGTCAATAGTAAGTCGAAGTTATCAAAAGAGTGATCAAAATGGTAACTGAGCTGATAATAAATCACTCGGTTCTATAAAAGCTCAAAGTAATAATGAGAGTGAAGATTATGTCAATTAGGTAATCAATATAAAGTCAAATAGGTCACTAGTTACTCAAAGTAATCAAGATGTCAATAATGCTGATATAAACTCAGTTGTGTGACTAATATATCGGGGAAAGATAAAAAGTAACCACTAAGTTAATTGAGTTAATTTAAAGTCAATTGGGCGATCTACGAGTAATCATAGGAGTAATCCAAATCTTAACTGAACTTTTATGCAGTTGCATTTGTCAATCATAATTTCAAAGTAATCGACTGAGTAATGAAAATTTTGCTTCTTTAAAGTTATTTGTGTCAATGATACCTGTATAACCAAAAAGCAATCAGAAGGTTAAATGAGCTTCTACCAAGTTATAATTTTGTCAATAATTCCTTGAAGTAATAGAGGGAGTAATACAAAATGTTTGAGGAACTTTTATCTTGTAATTTGTGTTATTAATGAGTCAAAGTAATTAGAATTGCAAGCCATACCTTCATTAAGCTTTAAATAAAGTCAGAAGTGTCAATAATAGCACTGAAATAATCAAGAGTAATCACAAACTGCAATTGCACTTTTATCATCTGAATTGCATCAATTCGAACTAAGTCAAACTAATAAGAAAGAGTAAACAAAACGTCAATTCAGCTAAATTAAAGTCGAGTGCGCCACTAAGAACTCGAGGTTACCAAAAGAGTAATCAACATGTCAATTAGCTACGTCAATCATGCAACTAGTAACTCCAACTGATCGAAATAGTGATCAAAATATCAGTTGTCCCAAACAAAATCTAATTCTATAAACAATCACTCTAGTTATCAAAAGTGTAAGCGAAATGCAACCACTAAAGACAAATAAGCACATGTATATATTGTGGATTAAATTCACTGATGCTAAGACTAAATTGGGTAGCACTGGGATTAAATTGGATGGTGCTTAAATTAAATTGAATTGCACTCGGATTAAATTGATTGCTGTTTTGGTTAAAAGGAGCTGGGAAACCTGTAGTTGGCCGAAGCAAAATAAAGAATTGTTTTGTGATTCCTTCAAGAACAGAAAGAGAGACAGATTGAAGACAGTTTGTTTTTTTCTTATCAAACGCACATTATTCTTTGCAGTACTACAGATTCTTGAAATCAAGCATCTAATATTCAGAGAGCTGAAACAAAACAAAAAGTACCAAGAGGTACTTTGACAAATAACACATAATAAAATTTGAACAGGACAAGTTTTTCTAAATCCTAAATAGGCCAAGTAGTTCCAAGATGTACTCCAGGTACATTATGCAAAATCCATCAGCCCCTTGCAACCAGCATTTGAGATAGGGTCAATATGAATGGCAGTGGTTAATTTATTTACTCAGAACACCTACCTAGCCAAACATGAAAGATGGCTTGGCAAATATACCTAGCTAAAGAACTTGGTGCCACCAGATTCTACCAAAACCATGTGCAACATTCCTTTTTATCTCGATAGTATGAAACAAGGCTGTAAAAATCACTCGCAAACTCCAACGCTGACTGAACCAACAATATGAAGAGGAAGAGTATCTCACAGCAAACTGTGGCTGGCTCTGGGTACACGGCCATTTGCTGAGCAGCAGAAGCGGCAGGAGGCCTGGTGTGGCATCCCTGTGGCGACAACGCAAGGAAAGCGTTCAATATGGGTGTAGCTGAGCTCCTACCAGGGCTGATAGCGAGGATGCTATCACAAAGGCTCACAACAAGATTGTGATCCTGCTGTCCTTTCAGTGCCACTTTATAAGGAGTAAGGGGTGGCTGATAACGTAGAGCTGGTTTTAAGTTGGGCTTAGAGGCCCCAGAAATGCTATGTGGATTAGGAAATTTCTCATCTCCATGATCACTTTGACCGGGACCAAGGACTACCTTTTTAAAGGTGAAATTCATGATTAGGTTTCAAAAGCTACATGTTCTTTGACAGCCAAGAATGGTGACCCCTACCCGTTTAGACCTGGATGAGCATTGTACCAGCATGCAATCGTGTAATCACTACTGCATGATGTATGTTAATCCCATAAGGAGGAGTTTTTCTTTTATGTTTTTTATGTACAACAAAACCATGCCTTAGGGTTTTTTTTTTTGTTCAAAAATCTAAAACATCATTGTTGCACAAAATATTTGAATTAGTTTATTGAATGTAAAGGAAAAACTAATTGCATCTTATGCTAAATTACAGAGAAGGGGAGAGACTGCTCATTTTTACACGCTATGACTTTGTATGGTAGGCCATAAAGACTGGTCTTTTATAAATGGATTGTAGGAAAAAAATATGACGTCAGGCTTGACCTGTAAAAATATCTTTGAGCTCCCCCTTTCAAGGTCAAAATGGAGGCATGTCTAAAGACCTGCGCTCTTCAGTTAAATAAAAGTTTGAAGACCCCAAATTACGAATGGTACTGCACTGGCTAAATTTCTTAATCTACAGCAGAGACACTAGACACCCACTGGGAATTGAACCTCTTGCTCTCCAAACATATGCACAACACAATTACAAAAATGGTGAATCTTCTGTTAGAACAAGAAAAGTTAAAAACCAAGACAGCCTTTTGAGTCAAACCAAAATATAACCGACAAGTGCGTGAATATTTGAATACTTTTACCTAAGTACTACCATAGGAATACCGAGCATCCGCCCATTCCACATTAAGCGCCCATTCCCAAATTTGTAAGATCTGAGAAAATATGCACAGAACGTTGATATGTAAAATTGATGACCGGACAAGCGCCCATCCCCCATTATTTCGCGATTATATCTCAATTTTGAGTGGGTGATTGCCCGGTATTTTACGGTGTATGAATTACCCAGGTTCAGTATTGCTTTTTGCAAGAGTACAAACTCCCACCAGTTTCTGAGCATTGTGCAGTGGTCACATGTTCAAAATCTATGGCTATCCAATTTCAGGAAATTTAGCACAAAACACTACTTTATAAAAAGATAAGCATTTTTGAAAAATGTTATATGACAGTTAAGCACGGTGTAAGTGAATTCTACCAAAGAAATCTTCATTTGTAGCACTTACCAGCATATGGAGCAACCATGGGCTGTATAACAGGCTGCATCATGGGCTGTGGTGCTGGCAGTGGCTGTGTACTTCTAGGTTTGACAAACGGCTTTGGAGAATCCGCACGCAGTGCTGGTTGAGGCCTAGTGGTCTGCTGCAGCGCTGGTGGCTCGATCCTAAAATTATGAGTGTGCCCTGTGTCACCCTTAATTAATAATGGGTCATATAAATGACTTATGGTCTGTTGTTAAGGCTTAAAGCCTTAACAACAGACCAATCTGCTCAATCCCTCAATCCGCTTACAATTGAAACGTGCTGGCCAATTTATAAGTGGAGCTGCCCTCTGTTTCTTCGTTCCTCGATTGAATAATAATGTCATAAAGTTGCCACTTATCTTTTGCTTAGGTGTTCTTTTTCCGTGCTTTTTATGCTGTCTTTGCTGTATTACATATTCTTTTACACCACCCACTACTGTAATACCTCCAAGCAGTAGTGAACTTAGGGGCTAGGCATGTTGACATGACAGTTTAGTAACAAAGAAAACAGGCCACACAACATTTCTAACTACACCGCTCCATTTGTTGACTTTTGTTCTTGGAGAATTTGCCCCAACAAAACGCAGCACAAGATGCGAAAAAAAAAAAAGCACAAACAGAGACGTGCTCTTGTAGATTCTTACTTCTATGTTGTTAAAGGTTGCTGGTAGTTGCTCTTTTCATTGCTTTAGCTTGCCCCAAGTCACAGCTTAGAAAACACGGAAAGATTTGTAGGCACCGCAGACATCAATTTCTCGTTACTGAAATGGCCTCTCATCGGGACCACTAACCCAGTACTTTTAACGACACTACATTAAGTGTCCTGACCAGCTTTTTTTTTGTCATCGTGAACTCAAACATTGGAATTTGTCGGACAAATCTGAAACATGATAATTTTTGTGGTGAACGTTAATAGATCTTTTTCTTTTTAGCCATTTCTGATCCAAGGAAGATATACAGAAACTTATCCAAGGTCATACCGATGTACCCAATCTTTTGGGAAGCATAAAGTTCTGTATCCCAGCTAATTCACGCGGCGTTGTGAAACGTTTCATCCCGACAAGCAATTTGAAAGAGCACCATTACGTCGAATACAAATTTTTTGCAATAGCCACGTTCAGTATAATTTCTTTTCCATGCCTCATTTTTACCTTTTCAGTAGCATAATGCACCCATAATACGATTTATTACAACTTGGACTCTTCAATGGGCTCTTTATGCGTTTCATGCATTTACATGTTGAATTTTTTTTTGCATGAAAGCGACTCATTGTGTAACATTCAAAGCCTTCATGGTGTTTTCGGGATTGTGATAAACATCAACATCAACATCTACACAGTCATGGAGGTAGGAAGCTTCTGGAGGAGACATGACGCCACCAGAGGTGAAGTCAGAAGTGTGGAGGTTGGGGGCATGTCCCTCCACACTTGTGGCTTGACCTCCATGTCGCTTCCAGAAGCTTCCTACGTCCATGAACACAGTAGTGCCTGCAACCAAATTCGGCTGTGCACACATCAAGAGCCGCACCTCAGGCTCTGACTCGCTACTGGGGCGAGTGGGCACTGCCCCCACGAGGGGCAGTATCTGGTTGCCCATCTTGGCCATGCGCGAGAGCAGGCGGGCTTTGTCGCTCTCCGCTCCGCTGCTCGCCGCCTGGCTCAGCTGCTCCGACAGGGAGGCACCCCGGGCCCGGATGGACTCGTCCACACTGCTGTTGGGATGAGGAGGGAAACGCGGTGACTAGAGGAGGCGGCCAGGTACCCTAGAGGCATGGCACGATGCCTGGAATGCATCTCCGACCGGTGTGTCTAACACATCTTCATCAACATAGAACTGCACTCGAGCAGAAGCTATATTCAGGGACGACTTTATGAGGCAATTTCGATGAGAGCAGGAGCACTCGTGCCGCGGCTTTAATGGCGCTCAAGGTGCGCGAGCACGCGCGCCTTTGTAGCTTTGACTGCGGGGCTGCAGAAAGTTGTTCCCGAGCATAACTCAGTTTTTGTGACCGCGCGAAGCGTGGATGGGGCGGAAGAACAGACGGTGGCAGAGTTTGCCCCCTGCGAAACACCTGTGTCACCAACAACCTACTACGGGTGTTCGCACACGTTGCTCATCAACACGTGACGAGTCCCCCACACGATGCTCGGTCGTGCCAGACTGTACATTCACCATGTTGTCGCGAGAGAAAAAAAAAGATGCGGGACAGGACAATGAGGCAACACTTCAAAAAGATGCGGCGACGTGCGCGAGGAAGGCGGATGTAAAATGCGAGCGTCGGCTGCATTTCTCAAGAAAAGGAATTCTGCATACGACGGTTTGATCAATAGATGAAGATAGAGCCACAATTTTCGCTTTCCCCTCGATTTCTGCCTACGTGACGTAACTTTGTTGGCACCTCTACGACCAACTTCCAGGGTCACGACCGCCCATAATGTTAGGTGGCAGCTCCTGTGTCGTACTACGTTGCTACTTTGACCTCCGACGCAAGGGCGATGTGGGACGATGCACGCACCAGGAGAGTTCCAGGCTCCACACCCAAAGGCACCGTTACTACCATTTTGTTTTTCTTGGTCGAGATGCCTATATGACTAGCAAAGAATGAAATACTGGCATAACTAAAAAACAACTTTGTGCTGTGGACATCTTACGTTCTTGTGCCGTTAGAATGCTCCCAAGTTGAACAGCCCTCATTATTATTATCATCGTTATGATTCTTTTTTCATTTGGTTTTCAACATTAACATACACCAAGATAAAGTTTCTAGATCAGTGGTTCTCAACCAGTGATGTTTTGGGAGCTCGTTTTGGCTGGGCGGAAGTTAAGGGGGACCCAGTGCAGCGAAAGGGGGGGGGAGGGTATCAAACAATAACAATTTCAAAAAGGCAAATGAAGAAAACTGAATGCTCGCAAAGCAACTTGAAACTTCTGAAACAGAGAACAATCAACCCTACTCACTCAACAGATTTAAGTTTGGTTTATTTAGCTCTGTAGGACAGCCAGGATCAATAAAAGGAAGTTTTATTGCTTGGTATGACTGACGGTCCGAGGGCTTCGGGAACCCTAAGAAGGCCTCAAGGGACCCCAAGGGGTCTACAGACTACATTTGAGACACACTGCTCTACATAGTGAAGTCAGTTCTTTTTCCGGAAAACTCTGCTATTTTCATGCCATCTTTCCAATATCAGTCTTTATGATAAACAGGTCTTACCCCAACAGATCTAGTTAGTTGTCATAAATACTAATTTTCTAAGACCAGTAATGTGCTTTGATAGAGCTGGCTCTCAAAACCAAGCCACTGCAATCACTTTCATAGAGCTGTGCAGTAAGTTGTTATAATACAACAATTACCCAAATCCAACTGCGGCTGTCATTTGGTAATATTTTGTTTCAGACCAACAATTTGGTTGCAAAGTGCAGTGTTCTACAGCGGTCAAGACTGGCACCAAGGGGCCAAAGGGCTGGTAAGCGACATATTCACCTGTGAGACAAGCTTCTTGTTTCTGGCCTCTCTGCCTCACTGCCAGTGTTAGACACTGGAGTGGTTGACCTTGTACTATCCCTTCCGGATTTTGCCTGAAATCAAAGGACAGGTAAACAGAACAGCATTCCACGGGCTGACCTCACGACAATGAGATCGCGAGAAGAAGCGTACATATCTACCTTGATGATCGAAATGTCGAATATGAGAGTGGCATTTGAAGGCACCGTGTTTGCTAATCCTTGGGAGCCATAGGCCAATGGTGGGGGCACCACTAGGAGTCTCCTTGATTTCTGCTTGCAACCCTGCAGACCATCTTCCCAACCCTGTTGGGAATACATAAACAAATCGAAAGTTAGGTGGACTACATACAGATTTGAAAAGTGAATGTGACTATAAAGTGGAAAATACTTTTGTGAAGCATTTTGTCCTTCCTGGTTTCATTGAAAATATTATTTATTGCATGTCATTTCATTTCTAATTTACTATTTTCAAGGGCAGCTGAAAGCTTTCTCTAGAAACCGAGACCAGTAGCATGTTCCGAAAATCCTCCAATATGAGATGTGGGCTAGCTGGTCATCGCAAGGCTTGAGGCAAAATAAAATAAAAAAACTGGTATAATACTGATTTGTTATAAAAACAAAGCAATAAAAAACACAAAGCAAAGCAACAAAGAAAGTAGAGGGTATCCACACCTTGATGACTTTTCCTTTGCCAAGCTTCACCTTCAATGGCTTCTCTGCATCAACGTTAGTGTCAAACACCTGAAGAATGAAGGCACGATGGCTCACTTCAGAACACATTAGCCCGGTTTTCGAAGAAATTACATTACTAGATATTCTTTCTGTATATTTGAAAAAAAAGCTCAATATGGTTTGGCCTGGACAATTTTGCAGTTCCTAGTCTATTAAGTGACTCAGGAATGCAGCGGCCCGTGACTCGCTGGGACGCAGAACACAGGCAACCGGTTACAAGTCCCACTTCCCATGCACTAGAAATGGCATGCGCCATAGTGATCTCATCTTGCCGATTCATTTTCGCTCAAAAAGTAGCTCTGCTAACTGCTTGTTATCACATCAGGCCAGGGCCCAAAGTAGACATATAGACAAATCACACCTAAAGACGTCACTCGCAAAACTGAGTTTACAAAAAGCATAAAGCACAAGGCCTCTCCTCTTAAAATCTTTTTACAACCGCCCGCCCTCACCCCACCCTGCCCCGCCCCCCGTCTTACAATGGCCCTCAACCTTTCTGGTATGTGGCCACTATAAAGCAATTCTTCTTTATAAAGCATCTAAATTTCAGTTCTGAACTCGTTGAAACTATGTTCAAAGGACTGCAGGATTCAAAAAGCGATAGCGCAGAGCCAGGGGTGACCGTGAAACTTCCAATAAAATTTAATGTATCGGTTCAAATGGCTGAAGTTAATTGAAACAACCTTCTGTAAGTGCACATAACGCAGCATTCAAACCAACCATCAAGCCACTGAAATTACGCCCAAAATTTTAAAGACTGCCCTAAACTTAAAAAAGACACTGGTAAGGTCTCTTACTAGGAAGGAGAGCCTAGTTTTTGACTACTCCCTTTTCTATGAAGCAAATAAGGCAAGTACTTCACAGTCATGATTTTCGCATTTTTGTAGATAATGGATTACATTTGTCTACATGTATCGCACATTGTTAACCAGAAACTATGCAACCTGGGCTTACGAGAAAACTTCTTAATTTTAAATGTCTTTTAAGCCTGTATTGTGCACTTATTAGATCGCGCCTTGAATTCTCGTCGGTGGAATGGAACTCTGTCGAGGTGTCACACAGCAATTTAATTGAAAAGGTTCAAAGTAAGCTTATATGAAATTTATACAACAGGCACATTCGACGCCGATTGCTTTTACGGCTACAATACTCTACTGGTGGACCTCGGTCTGTTGTTGCTGCACGATCGAAGGATTGAAAGAGATATATGTATTTCCTGTACCAAGTTGTACGTGGCTGTGTTGGCTGCACAGAGTTTTTGACGGCACTGAACTTTCGTGTACCATCGGGGCGAACTTCCAGGAGCCGCGACACCTTTTATCCTGATATGTGAGCCATTTGCCCCACGACACGTCTACAACAGATGCACAATACTTTGTTCATTCAAATGGACATTTTTTCTGTAACTTGCTCGTTTTATTACTCTCCAGGACAGTGCACTGCTGCCCAGGCCACACGGCTGTTGGCAGGCACTCAAATAAAATATATCTATCTATCTAAAAAAGCAAGGTGTTAATTGTGAGAACAGGTTAAACACAATACCTTTCCAAACGAATGGTTGCTAAGAAGCCAGCCTGTGTATCTGATGACAGCCACACCATTGTTGTCCAGAGGCTCTCCTTCCCCAAGAAAAATATCCTGTGTGATGATGTTGCCAAAGCTGGAGAGACTAGAGCCAAGGCTGTTGGCCTTTGCCAAGACCACCTTGAAATAAAAAGAATAAACACTTTTAACAACTACATTTCAGCAACGCCAAAATTTAATGCTTGACAGTGGGTGCATGCAGTGGCAGGTTTTAATTCCCATCCACCTGAGCAGTCTATAACAGCCAGAGTGCATGCATAAAATTTCCACATTAGTAGACCACACCACCGTTTACGAAAGGTAGCAGTGTAATGTGAGATAAAAGCAGTAATGTGGATCATGCTTCCCACTTTGGCAAACAAGGGAAGCACATGCCCAATGTCCCTACTTCTAGAATAACAGCTGCTGTAAGCAGTTTTGTGCAACAGTGTATTCCAACAAGCCAACAAGTAAAACAAAGCTGTGTCACGATTCCGTACAAGATATACAATGAAACCTCCCTAGTCTAATGCCTTTTTAACTTGGACACCTACGTAACTAGGGTTGATCACTGGCAAACCCATCCTCAACAATGGACACCGTTTCAACTAGGTCATCTGCCAAAATTAGATAGTCCAGGCATGCATATAGCGAGTGTCCGGGCTGGCGATGTCTTGCAGTATACTACTGGAATAATACTTTATGTGTACAAGTTAGACTGCAATAGCAATGTAAAATTTATTTGTTTTTGTTTTTTCATTTTAAAGTTGCATTTTAATTTTTCACAACAATATCTGCATAAAATCAAGCACCATACTCCGTCTCACCCTACGATGGACTAGAGCCCGAAGGCTGGCAGGCAGAGCACTACCTCAGAAAAGCTTGCATCCGCATTACAGAAGAGTGTGCAAGAGAAATTCCCATATGCAGAGTATGAAGGGCACTAATCTTATGCATATGGTTCTCTGTTGAGATAGCACGCTATTTTATATTGTTGAAGTAAAGTTACATTATTTAGATTCAAAAACATTCATGCCATATTTCGTAAGCATGTCAACTGTTTGGAGAAGTTTGAGGGCACACAGGCAACACTGACATAGTCGTTTTGCCTTAGCCATAGCAATCCAATTCGATCCAATTCAATCCAATCTTTGTGCATGTACCCGGACCTGTATCTCCCTTCTACACTGTCGTCCGTACATACACTCCCGTGTCGAACACTCGATCCGACTCATCTTCATTACTTAATTGCCGCTGCTCCTGATCCCTGGTTCTCTTCGCTACATCGCTCCTGACGGTATTTAATCCCTTCAGCAGTAGCAAGCAGACGGAGCTGCCGTGAGGGGCTCGGCAAGCAGACAAAAACTGCGCCGCTGCATGACGCGTCTTGGCGCACTGATACGTGCTGACGGAACAAATATACCACATGGTTTCTAACAGGCTCATGATTGGACCCGGTGGTGTTGTTTGTGGGCTTTATGGTGCGACAGCTACGGAGGCCATCCTGCACTAAACTAAATTTTAAAAAAATAAGCCCTTATAGTTAATGAGTAAAAAAAGTTCTAAAGTTAGGTAGGTTTAGATTTGGTGTACAAGGCCAGTGCTGGTAATAAAATATTAAACACTGTCAAATGGGATGAGTGTATTCTCCCAGCAAAAGAGCAGGATGGAGTGGAATTGGGAAGCGAAAAAATTCAGGAAAATGAATATGACGTTTGGTGTCAAAACCTGAACAGACCCATAAAATATGTAGCAGGGTAATAACATCTCCACAATGGTCACAAACTGGTGGGTCCTTCCCACAAAGAAGATGCTTGTGAGAGATGTAAGAGTGGCCAATGCAAAGACAACATAACAAAACTTCATGAAATTGGTTTCTATAGTCCGTTGCAACTGAAGAAGGTAGGGTGAGGGAAAGGTAGGCCGGGGAGGAGGAAGCAGACAGAATGCTGGAGAAGAGAGAGGAAACCTTCTCTCCTTGGCATTTTATCTGTTTCCTCCTCCCCAGCCCATCTTACCTCGCCCTACCTTCTCGAGTTGCAACGAACCACAAGTGAAGAGCTCCTCACAGCCCAAGGAGCGGCTTTGTAAAATGAAGTTTGTTATTGCATTGCATGTTCCACTCCGATTGCCATAAACGGAGAAGTGATGACTTTATTAGAGGTTTGATGTCTTGGTATGGCAATCAGGCGTGGGATGGTGGAAGATTACCCGAGGATGTAACGATTTTGTCTTGCTTTATTATTTCCTTATATTCCCATGTGACTGGGAACCCAAGAAAATTTTATTTTAAAACCTCCGTGCCTAGCATTAATAAGTTTATTTCTCAGTTGCTGCAAAAGCATATTTCAGTAACTTTTGAAGAGCATAGTTGCAATAATAGAACTTTAGGAGTCTACAAATAGGACTACCCCAGAATTATTGTAGCCCGCAGAATATAATCTATAGCCATAGAAATTGCATAATGTTCAGCTGTAAAAATGCTGGCACAAGTATTCAGACGTTTCACTCTTGTAAATCGATTACAATGCACGGTACTGCCAAAGAATGATGAAAGCTCCATCAGTGTAGAAGTGGGCATGACCTTCATATTTCTTCTATACCTCAGAGAATTCCTGCTGAATTGCAAAGGTCGAAACACTACGCTTACAAAACTTATTGAAGGTCCAGTCACAGACAATATGTCCCAGGAAGCAACGCAGTCTACATTCTGCAAAAGGTTAACATCGTTCAGGCAAAGATCATGCAAGAAACACGAGTGTTGTATACGAACACCGAAAGGCCTCACAACGCTTCACTTGTTTTCAAAAAGGCGACAAAATCGAGACCCTTGTAAATAATAGTAGGTCGGTTGATTGCGGTTTGCAAGAACCTTATAGTTGTATGTTCAGCTTAGGTATTTGCGTCTTTTCTCAGGCGATATCTCGTTTGATTCAGCATATAGGCTAAGGAGAGGAGACGTCCAAACAAACAACACGTTGCGAGTCGCAAACCAAGGTGATGGATAGGATCCAACATCTTGAGAGCAGACGGCCGTGCAGAACCATTTCGCTCCGTGCGCGTAGAGGCACACTCCTTATTCCACGAAGGTTTGCACTTGCATGGCAAAGTACCCGTAGTTTCAGGAATTGACTGATGAGCAGCGTTTATTATCTGCTTTGCCACATACAGTGTGGCCTCACCCAAAGTAATGGAGGGAAACAGGGATGTATCCAGTGTGGAGTTCAACTTAAAGAGACCAATCTGCCTTGTCCAACTTCCACTGAGGCATTCGTTTTAAAATGGTGGGAAGACAAATGTCGCTTTCTAGAACAATAGGAAAGTGGACACTCCCAAAAGGGTTATTAAGAGCCTGCCAAGAAAAACAAGGCAGTAATGAAGGTGATGCAATAGATAAATCAAGATGTAAATGAATTTTGGGCTGAACTAATGCTCTTTTCCATTTTGAGCCAAACTAAGGCCCTTTTCCATTCAAAAGACGTAGTCGAGATGACAGTAAAGAACCGTTTAGGCATGGGCGAATAGAGGATTTTGGGTCCGAATCGAATTCGAAGCGAATAGTGATTTTGGCCGAATAATTTCGAATCGAATAGTTCGAATAGTACAAGCAACAAATACCACAAGATATGTTTAAACTATAGTTTTATATTTGCCCTTATTTGGTATTAGAAGTACTGTAATTGTTAATTTCAAGTGTATTGAGTTCGGGAGCACGAAATGGTCGGAAGCTTGCGCCACCTGGCTGGAAATCCAAGCCAGAGTAAGTCAAACCCGTTTATATCGAACTCGCAAAAAAACGTCTACCAGTTCGATATAGCGGGTAATTCGATATAAAAGTTTTAATGAATTCGACTCTCAAAAATACACTTTCTGCTGAAATATTACACATTGAAGTAGTCTTGCATCTTCTGCTGCTTTTTCTTCATTGCATCCGCGATAACGATATTTTTCTACGCTATCGACGGACTCCAAAATGCTGAGGCCGCTGCCTTCTATATTTGCGCATTAGCGCCGAACTATGCCGAGAGCACGGAGCACGTCCGAGCAGGAGCACCTTCTCCTGCAGAGTGCCGTTTTGCTCTGCAAGTTGGCTTTCCCCTAAAATGTGGTGGTGCGTTGGGGGAAGCCAGCTAACAAAGCAAGCTGGCTTTTTTTTTTTTTTTTTTCCGGGCGGTTGCGTTAATTGTTTGGAAGAAAAAATAATATTCTCTTTTGCGGACGGAGCGGGGAGAGGGAGCACGGAGCACCCTCTCTCCGCTCCCTCCGCAAAAGATATTTTTTCTTTTCTTCCAAACAATCGACGCAGCTGCCCGAAAAAAAAAAAAAAAAGCCAGCGTGTTCTGCAAGCTGGCTTTCCCCAATGCGGCCGCTCGCGTTGGGGGAAAGCCAGCTTGCAGAGCAAAACGGCGCTCTTGGCAGTTCGATTTATCGGTAGCGGCTGCTATTTTTGTTCGATGTAACCATAGTTTTTGCTATATATTATCACTGTAACATTACTGTGCACAAACATTGTTCGATATAAGGAATAATTCGATGTAAACGGGTTCGATATAGTCGGGTTTGACTGTATTTAGAAAGGTTGAATAATTCTATATTGTCGAATAATTCGATATTGTCGAATAATTCGATATTGTCGAATACTTAAATTCGATTCGAAGCGAATGCCGAATAGAACAGAATTCGATTGGCTATTCGTAATAACCGAATATTCGCCCATCCTACTTTTTTCCTTTTAATGCGAATAGCATTCTTTGGATACTTCACGCACTTTTCTAGTCTTATCTATGTATCTATCTATCTGGCTACCTAACCTCTTACGCCGCGGGTCGATAAATAAATAAAAAAGACCGGCGCCGGCTGGGATTCGAACCGTTGACCCTTTGATCAGCAGGCAGACGCGCTAACCACAGAGCTATGAAGGCAGTCATCTCAACGCACTCTAAACGGTTGTTTATATCTTTACCATAGGACGCGCTTTACAGCGTTGTCACAGCTACCGGTGCGCGCTGTTCCATGCACGAGGGCTCATTCCGCTCTCGTGAGGCTGAACACGGCCGCTAGCTCACCCTCTCCCGCGCTCGGGAGAGGGTGATGTAGCGGCCGTGCTCAGCCTCACGAGAGCGGAATGAGCCCTCGTGCATGGAACGCGCGCGCACCGGTAGCTGTAGCTGTAGCGTCCTATGGTAAAGATATAAACAACCGTTTAGAGTACCGTTGGTTGAGACTAGCTGAGACGCCAGAAAGTCTGGTCGGTACCATTTTGAGTGTTTGTGCGTATGGCGCGTGCTTTGCTCGCCTTCCTCATGACACAAACGCACGTGCTGGGCTGCGGAGATCGTGCGCAGGGCTGTGAAAGTGTCAACAAATTTAGAATCGCCTCAAGAGTGGGCTGGCGTATCTAGAGTGTGCCGGCCACCTGACGAACGCGCATAACTCCGCACCGTTTGATGCTATTCGCATTAACGTAGATAATCATCCCCAAAGGATGGGTTCTGCTGATTTTTTACATATATATTCAATGATCACGTGAAATTGTAAGTTTGACCTATATTTACACAATGTTGCGCAAATGTCTTGGTTTGTTCACTTGTTTTGAATCACCTTGATGGATGGCAACATTTATTTATGTTGTGTTCGTCATGCTTGTTACATTGTTGTGCTGCACTGCTGAACTCTAGGGGGGCAGAGGCCCTGTCAGGCACCAAGCCTTTATCTCTGCCTCCCACGTGGAAAATTCCACGAAATAAATAAATAATAAAAATATAGAGACGAGTACTGCCCCACATGGGGTGATGGGCATTTTACAATCACCTAAAAATAAAGATGGTTAAGGAAGCTGTCCCACAAGTCCCTGAGCTAATAGAGATGCAGGGAACATTTGGAGGCAAATAAATAGAAACAACCGTTATAAGGCGGTCTAAAACAAGACGTACCACTATGGCTTCCAGTGGTGTGCACAGTGGGACGTCGGAGCAGGCAACCCCACTCTGCACAATCACTGCCACGCCCCCAAGAAGGGAACTGAAACATTCTTTACGAAAAACTTGGCGACGTCTTAAATCCTGTGTATGATGAGCTTGAAGATGAGTCTCTTGTAAACCGAGGGAATAGGCCGAAGATCATCCATAAAATAATTAACATCATCAATATTAGGTAAAAGACCACGACAGTTCCGCTGCATAAAATGCAAATTCTTCATTTATCTAAAATGGTGGAATGTGAAATTAAAATAAGAGAAGCAATGGAAAAATTGAGAATACTAATATAACAATTATTTGGGAGGGACCACTGGCTTTTTTCCTTTGGGCCTTGGAGGCTGCCACTCCATGTCATCCTGGTAACATGCAAGAGTGGTGACTCCAGAAGCCTCATCCATCACCTCCACTTCCAGAGACGAGCCTTCACTTAAAGGTTTTGACTGACTTGTTGCACGGGGCAACATGCCCCGGCCACGACCAGCCGAAGAGGCAGCGGAGGTGCTAGGCAGAGTGTCTCGCCTGCCCGAAGAGCGGCACGAGGGTTGTGCCGCTCTTCGGAAGAGGAGGTCCTCCCAAGAAGGTTGGGCGGGAGTGTCGTCCTTTCTCCCAGAAGAGGACCGCGATGTGTGCGCAGGCACGGCAGTTGCCGGCCTGTCCAGAACCGGTGAAGCAGCCTGTGTACTCCCTCCAGGAGGAGAGGGGCACTGCTGCCCCGGCTGGGGCAGCTGGGGCCTTGAGGGCTGCCTTCAGAACCTCAAGCGAGATCTGAGTGGCCGGCTCGAGCCTGGCGGTTGCACAAGACCCTGCTTGCCACGTCGGCGTAAGATCCCTTCAACATGAAGAAATACCGTTTCTTTGCTTTGCTGTAACTGACATTTCTTTGGGATTTGATGGCAAGGATTATTTTCCTTGCTTCCAGATGGGACAACCAGATAATAAATAGGGTCTGGTCAACTGCAATTAGAGCAGTGGGCCACATTCTCGCAAATGTCGGAGACATTATGTTGACTGCCGCACTTTGCACATGTCTCCCTCCTTCCCTCAACAGCTGTGTGTTTTTGTGACTAAAACGCAGGCAACGGAAGCACTGCTGGGGGTTGGGGACATAAGAGTGGATGAGGCAGTTCAGGTAATGTATGCCTCTCAAAAGTAAGAATGACGCGTTTTCAAGGGATTTCTTTGCCATCTTTCTTAAACGTAACGCGTTTTACGGCAACGACACCAGCACCTTGGAGTCCCTTGAGGGAGTTCTTCACTAGCGTGGCAAGAAGTCGTCCTCGGAGAGAACTCCACGGATCGTGTTAAGTGTGCAATGAGGGCTCACCGACACTTTCACACAAGGATAGTGTTCACCTTCAGGAGTGATTCACTTTGTTTTTTGGTATTAGTCTCCACTAGGAGGTCTCAGAGTGGAGTTCTTTTTAGCCTTGTAGGAAAACTCTATAAGGTGTTCAAGTACTTTGGCTACAACGAATGTTAATAGCTTTGACACACGTTTGTGTTCATCGAGAAAATGAACAATCGAAAAACCTTTGTAGAGGTTTCATGTCAGGTTCTTTTCCAATAGTCTTGTGCTCAGGAGACAGCACCTCTTTACGGCGCACCTCGCACCGGGTTTGAAAGGGGGGGGGGTGCCATAAGAGGACAAAGATTGTTCGGAATCTGCCCCCCCGGTCACACCACCTACCACGAAGCCCAACAAGGTTTTAGGTAACGCACCATAACAAAAGGGGCTTTGCTGGAGACGTTACTCTAACAGTGCTGCCAGGAAACTATGCCCAAGCGTGCGTCAAGAATCAAGACAGGTCTATCGCCACCCAAGTTAGCCCTTGCCGCCAAAGATGAAAGTGGAAAGAAGAGGAGAAGGGGGGCAAAGACAAAGAGAGGAGGGGTGAAGAAAGGCGACTGACTGAATCATCTTGGCCGGGCCTTACCAGGACACCTGTCTATTAGAAGCAAGGACCAAAGTGGTATATTGCCTCACCCAGGGGCCCCGAAGAGTCCAAACCTACACCGGGCTCAGCTAAACCACCGGGATGCCCTTCTCCCCAGGCACAGAAAAGCCACGACAGCCGGATGTGGAGCCGCGAAGCCGCATAGCTCGGGTCCGTGGTGACGCCACTCACCAAACACCTACTAACGCAGGTGCCCCTGCGGGGATTGGACCCAACGGCATGTAGCACTGGCTTTAGGTTATCGTAGGATGTGACAGAGTATAGTGAGAAATGGCTCCCATCAGTGGCGTAGCCAGAAAATATTTTCGGGGGTGTTTTAACCTTTCAAACGCCATGTACACAATTGTGTCCATTCCAAAACCGCGGCCTCTAGAACGAGCGTTTCCGAAACTCTGCATTTTTGATGAATTTAGACAATTTGTCTACTATTCATCTGACAACCTAAGCGTTTACAGCGCCATCTAGTAAGTGGTGAAGCAAATATACATGTAAACAGACAACATGGCAGCGTGCGGGACGGCACCGCCAGGTAAGGCAATTCTAACAATTTTTGCTGACTTTCCTTCTTGTCCCGAGGATATAATAAAATATGAAAGCTATTTGTAATGCTTTATCCTGTGTATGGTCAAAATAATTTCGCCTAAGCACAAACAGCACCTTGCCAACAGCGCAATTAGTGCATGGTTACAATTGTGTACAAAGCGTCACAATGGAAGCAAAAAATGACCGTGTGCCAAACGCGCTGCCTAATGTTCCGCATTATGACTTTTTCAGGCTTTCTGGAAGTGCCTTGCACATCTTTTTATAAAGCAAAGCCCCATGCTGCGACAAAAGAGTCGGCCGACCGATTACTAGAAAAGATTGCTTCCGGGAACACATCCGACGTCGGTGAAAGCGATGACGAAGATGACGTTGCTCAAGAAATAATCGATGAGAGCATAACCTCTGGACGCGAAAACGAAGAAAATGCGCACCAGACTCCACTATTGCAAGACAGAGGTCCAGAGGAAAATGTTGTGAAGAACTTTCAGTGGAAAAAGAGAAGATTCGACCCCCCACCAAATATCGACTTCAGCGGCCACAGCGACTGCCTACCTGAGCCGGACGAAACGTGTACGCCGCACACGTATTTTTCAAGGTACGTGCCAGAATCCATTTTCAAGTGCATGGTGGAACAGACGAATCTATACAGCGTCCAAGAAACCCACAATAATGTGAACACGACAGCTGACGAAATAAGGAAGCTTTTTGGTATCCATATTCTGATGGGTGTCATTGCTCTGCCTCGCGTCAGGCTCTACTGGGACCCCATCATGAAAGTTCCCTTGATCAGCGAGACCATGTCTGAGAAAAGATTCTTCAAGCTCCGCAACACTCTGCATATTGCAGCTGAAGCTCCTGGCGAACAAAACGACGATCGCCTGTGGAAAGTGCGCCCTTTCTTGGATCAGATAAGGCAGCGGTGCTTGGAGCTTGCCATTGAACAAGAATCGTCAATTGATGAACAGATGATTCCCTTCAAAGGCCAACTTTCCATCAAACAGTATGTCAAAGGCAAGCCGACCCCTTGGGGGATCAAAGTATTCGCTCTCTGCGGTAGGAGCGGCCTGCTTTACGACTTTGCGGTTTATCAGGGGGAAACAACAATTCCCGCTGAGCTGAAGAAAGACTACGGCCTTTGTTCTGGTGTTGTAGTACACCTGTCTAAAAGAATCCCAACTGGCTGTAATTATCAACTCTACTTTGATAATTATTTTACGTCAGTGCCGCTCCTCCGCAAACTGCGAAACGAAAAGATTCTCGCCGCAGGGACTGTGCGGAGTAACAGGCTGGGCAAGTGTCCTCTTGAACCAGCTAAAGTAATGAAAAAGAAAACGCGAGGATACTCCACTGAGTATGTCACAAGTGACGATATTGTTGTGGTTTCGTGGAAGGACAACAGCAGCGTATGTGTGGCTTCCAACTTCGTTGGAATCGGAAACCAACAGCAGGTAAAAAGATGGGACAAGGCCAAGCGTGAACACATCTTTGTAGAGCAGCCGGAAGTAATTACGAAGTACAACCGGAATATGGGAGGCGTCGACAAGATGGACTTCCTGCTTAGCCTGTACCGGATCAAAATCAAATCAAGGAAGTGGACGCTAAGAGCACTCTTTCATTTTGTAGACATTGCTGTATGCAATGCTTGGCTAGAGTACATACAGGATCACCCGGACATGCGGAGGTCAAGGCTACTGGACCTCATGCATTTCCGCCTGCAGGTTGCGGAGGCCCTCATCACGTCTGTGCCAAGCAAGAGAAAGCGTGGGAGGCCATCACAAGAAATTGAAGATGCTCTCATGGATCCTCCGCACAAGAAGGCAGGGCGCATCCAGCGGCCATGCTCGGATAGCCGTTACGATGGCGTGGATCACTGGCCAGAAGCTCGAGATCAAGCAGTCCCATCAAGGTGCAAGTATGAAAGATGCAGAGGAAGATCCCGAATATTCTGTAAGAAGTGCCGCGTCCCGCTTTGCCTGACGAAGGACCGCAACTGCTTTTACAGATTTCATGTTTGAAAGCCCCCTTGTTTCATGACCTTTGAGACGCTTTGTACACAATTGCGTACATGTCTGTAAAAAATAAACTATAATGATTTTCTTGTAAGTTGCACGTGATTTCGTCTCATTTGGTTGTAAATTGATATTTCAGACACACAAAAAAATTTTCTTTCCGGAAATAACGATTGGCGTCTGAAAGGGCTAAGGTGCTGGTGCAACCACACACACAATAATAAAAAATAATATATATATATATATAATAAAGTAAACTTTTGGGGGGTGTTCTGACACCTGAACACCCCCACTGGCTACGCGCCTGGCTCCCATTGCCATTCTGGAGATGCACATGTTATATCACGCACAGTCCATATGTTTGAAATACACAATGATATTAAGGAGGCTTGTCGGGTCAGTAACCCATAATCTCAAAACTGCTGAACTACTCACCTGTTTCGCAAATTCAACTGAGCTCTGCTCGTTTTCGAACTTCACAGACCAGCTTGTTCGTTCATTATCGAGGAAGCTTAAAAAATTGTTACCTTGAGCCTAAAAAGAAAAAGAAAAAAGTAATGTAGAGGTCATTTTATTACAACAGGTGCCAACAATATCTTACTATCTTCAATATAGTACTATACACTAACAAAAACTAAATGAATGAGTAAATATGTTTCCAAAAACACTTCTTATGGGCTCAATCTTCCCCTTACAGCAATGACTTTAGACAACATAAGGTACTTCTAAACAAACAGATAAATAAAATATCCACAGAAAAGCTTACCTTAAAAATGAACTGTTGGTTTATTGCAGCAACGGCAATGTGTTGTTGCTTGCCCTTGTAAAGTATCAGTTTATACTGAAACAGTGAAAAACATCACTTAAACAAAACAAAAACTAGTTGCGCTTTTATAGTGGTGGAAGAGCGCCCGCCAATAACAGATAACTGTCAGCTGATTAAAGTCTGTTGAGTTAGACCATGCAACGTGAAAGTTCTAAATCAATTCAAAGCCATAATTTCTGCTTATCTTCAGCCAGGACGTGCATACTTTTGAAATAAACCAAAAATAACAGAAGCAGCATAGCAAAATAAAAAGTGGCTACAACAGATGACATCACCCATCAGTGAAATAGTGTGGCTAAATCTACAAAACCAAGAACAGCAATATGGTTCAACTCAAATAGCACACTTCACTACTTCACAGCCATTGCTAAACATTGCAGTCATGAGTAGCTTAAATTAAGCAGTCATGAGCAGCTTAAAAACTGGTTGTAGTGCAGTCAGTCATAGACAAAGGCAAGCGTGTGAACTAGCCTTTACTGATCGGTGCTAGTCACTGCTATGCGTGTGCATAAACAACCCTGAAAAAGGCCCATGGAGACTCAATTAAATTCTTGGGAAAACAAAATTTAAACTGCAACAAACAATAAAAAAAATTATTGTTGGGGGAGAAGTACTTGAGACTTGGCAACAAAGCAGGATGAGGTTGCTGTACAAGGGTAAAGGCGACAGGGACAACATCAAATACTACCGTCCCATAACAATAACAGTAATAACTGTCCTATACAGACTAGCAATGTAGGTGGTGAAGGGTAGAGCAGAAGAATGGACAGAAACATAAGAAATGTTAGGAGAACTCTAAAATTGTTTTCACAAGGATAGGAGACTAGAAGATAACTTGTATGCGGTCACGCAATGTATAGAAGTAGCGCAGACAAGCCAACAACCACTATGTATGGCCTTTTTAGACATACAGAGGTGGCATTTGTAAACAACTTAAACAAGAAAATTCTGTGGACACAGCTAAAGGAATCAGGTTTAAATATAAAATTGGTGAGGTTCCTGCAGGAAGTATACATGGACAATACAGTAGCATGGGAGGCTGAAACCACAGAGCCAGCAGCAATAAGGCGGGGGCTTCGGCAGGGATGCCCCTGTTGCCTCTACTTTTCATGATATACATAAGAAAAATGGAAAAAAGACTAGAGCAAAGTGAATTAGGCTTGAATGCATCGTATAGGTAGGGAGGAAGGGAAAACAGTGACGCAGAAGTTGCCAGGCCTAATGTGCAGATGATATTGTACTCTTAGCAGATAACCGAGAAGAGTTGCAGAAATTTATTGGAATTTGCAGCGTGGCAGGGGACACTCTCGGGTTTAAATTCAGAGGAACAAAATCGGAAATTATGTCTTAACAAGATTAAGGGGAATTCTTTAGAGATACAGAACATAGAGAAAGCTATGGTGGACAAGTACAAAAACCTGGGAGTGTGAATCAACGAAGGAAAAAAATACCTCGAAAAATATGAAAGACATAACTGGTAAGGGTAAAAGGAATTCGGCCATTATGAAACAACGGGCACCATGGAACTTCAATAGATACGAAGTGGTGCGGGGAGTATGGAAAGAAGCAATGGTACCAGGATTGACCTTTGTAACACAGTCTTGTGCACAAGTTCTGAAGTTCAGGCGAGATTGGAGAAAGGACAAAAGAGCATTGGCAGGATAGCTCTAAGGACAGATGGGAACACTCCAATAGAGGAAGTGCAGGGCGATATGGGCTGGTATCGTTTAAAAGCAGAAAGGCAGCAAGTAAAATAAATTTTGACCAAAGACTAGCAGACATAGAGGACATACGGTGGGCACATAAGATCTTTAAATGCCTGTATATGAGTAGTCTGTACACGAAATGGACGAAACGGACATGAAAGCTTAAGATGGAATTGCTGCAGACAGGCAATGGGGTGGAGCAAACGCGTTCAGTAGAAGAGGCAACAAGTTGGACAACTGTAAACCTCCCTACTCAGGTCAAAAAGTTAATATTGTCTAACCATAAGGAGGCAGAGAGATGGATGTGGGAAAAGGATATGCAGGTAAAGTCAACTTTAACTATTTACAAGTCACAAAAGCTAGAAATAAAGTAGGAAGGTTTATTCTATAATTCAAGAGGCAGCACTTTACTGAGGCGAGGACGGGAGTCTTAAAAAACCCTGAAAAGAAAAAAAAGAAATTTTTTTCAGCAGTCTGGTAGGGACACATGTGCCAAAAAATTAAATTTACACACAAAAAAACACTTTTTTTTTTTTTCGAGCAATGTTGACGGCGCGAGACGCGATTTAGTTGGCAGTCACCTCCTTTCCACTAGTTTGCTCTCTTGCCATTTCAGGCACGTGGAGGAGAGGTGGATCGGCTTCGCCTTCACGACCGAGATGGTCATTCCGGAATGACCCGTGACGTCATGGACTTCGTGCGAAGAATTTCCAATAAACATCGCCGTCAATAATGCTCTAAAAGAATTCTGTTTTTCACGTAAAATTTATTTTTTGACACGCGTGTCCCAACCAGACTGTTTAAAAAAACTTTTTTTTTCTTTTCAGGGGCTTTTTAAGAACAAAAAACATATAAGGCCAAATTTGAAGAGTCAGATACAATGTGCACATTATGCAAGGAGATGGAAACAAATGAGCATGTGATTCTAAAATGTGAGGTGTCCTGCCCTTTCCGAAGGGGCGACAGACATACCGGTAGCCCTCGGTAGAGCTGGAGAAGATGGAAGGGTGGATTATAAAAGAGTAGAGGCAACGAAGAGGGGGTTCGAGTGCTGGTGTAAATTATCTACGGAAAATTTAACGAAGTACGACTAACTAGCACAGCTGGGAGACAGGCGGGAAAGAGGAAAATTAGGACTCCCTCCCGTGTGGCTCCAGCCCCAAGTCTCAACCCTGTCTCCCAGTGGGTCTGGTGTTAGGCAACGCCGACAAGGTTCGACGAGAGGAAAATTGGAGACTCCCTCGCCGGGAAAAGGAGGAAGGGGGTGATATTTTTACTTTTTTTTGCCCGATCCCTCAAGGTCTGCCTGGTGACCATCTTTGTGGCCTCGTGACAGAGAGAGAAATGCATTGGCTTGAAAGGGGAAATCAGATTTTTGTTATTGTTTTTAGGCTAGGTGGTGCAAGCTACTGCCCGTTATAAAGGGTACAGCCGTTATTATCCACCCATTCATCCAGAGATGCATGGGCAGCAGGGAAGTTTCTGTGACCTCCAATTATTGCAGTATAGAAGGAGATGGAAGACAAAAGCTTAAGCAAGTGGAGAAGGTGCTATTTTTTATGAAAATACTTTGTAGCATATGGCATTACTTTGACAGGATACTTTATGGCACTGTTAGTCTCATATCATTGGTAGCTAGCTCCTACTTTACCTGAAGCTATTGTGAGGCTCTTTAAGTTGGACAGCTGTAAACCTCCCTACTCAAGAGTCAAAATGTAAATATTGTGTAATCAAATGGAGGCATTTCACTAGATCAAAGCTGTAATTGGTTATCTTGCTTTTTGCATGCTGTGTTTACAGTGCTGATGTAGAAATCATGCTTTCACCACAATAGAAACAGCAATCAATCTGGCATCAGACATACGTTGCAACATCCCCCAACAGCGGTATTTGCACATCTGTAACCATCTGACAAATACTAAACACTTGCACTTCTCCGGAGCCTGGAGCATTACAACTTGTTCTTTCGAATGTACGTGGCAACAGACACTTGGCATGGCAGATTCTGAAAACCCTTTAACTTTGGCTAATGTGGTCTTCCACTACTAAACAAAGACATAGGTCACATTTAACCTTGGATGCAATACTTACAAGTGTTGATTCATGATGACCCAGAATTGCTGCTCCTAGCTTTCCCTGGTTCACTGGCTTTCCGTTTTCACTGAAAAGTAAGAAATCACTGGGCCATGTAGCTCTTCTGCTTCCTTCTAACATGAGCTACGAAGTTGGCTTTGAAAAACTTTCGTATACTCACTACTTGAACGCCTGAACGGCGGTGGCATGCAGCAGTGATAAGCTCCTGCGTTTTGAGCGTCTGAGAAGACAAGGGAATGATAAGGCGTCTTAGTGGCCTACAGTATAATTAGCTATCTATCTATCTTGGCACGGAGAACAGTAGTTGTTCCCCGTGCCAAATGGAAATAGCGAAAAATAAGTGATCTTGCAAATATCCTTTTTGTAATCTTGGTAATAAAACCACTTATGAATCCATGTACTCACCAACGTTTTTGTTAGAAGGCTGCCTCGGTGGTGTGTAGGTTAGGGAGCTGTTATCCGCCTTTGCAGCTTCGGTGTCCGTAAAAAGCTTGGCAAGTTTTGAGCTGCGTGAATAAATTTATACGCGAACTTTAGATATAACGGCGGCTTCGGTGGCTCCCTCCTACTTTAGCACGACAATATAACAAAATGAATGGGATGTCAGGTGGCAACTCTGAAATCATGAGCACGAGTTGCTCGGACGCACTGTCCGACTGCCGACGACGAGGCATGCTACTTGTTTACGTATTTCTCTTACCTCCCGGGCTGCACCGCGAAATCTAAATCGTCGTCGTCGTTTCCAAGTAGCATAATTAGGGGACTGGAGCTATCAGGAAGACATAAATTGAAGAAACAAAACGCTTTACAGCGATAGGAAAGGTGCGCGACCACACAACCGAACGGCAACCTCCCCTTTTGGCGTATGGATGGATGGACGTTTGGATAAACGTTAAAGTCTGTACCATAGAGTAATATAGTAGAACGTAAAGAGTGGCCACTCGGGCCCTATCGCGGCCCAGGAAGTAGGTTTCACGGCAGCCGCCAGCTGGCGCCATGGTGCCTAAATTATTCATACATTTGTTATATTTGCACCATTCATAAATTGTTCTATCTTAATTTAGAAGATTCTAAAACTATTAGTAGCTTCGAAGGTTGAGAAAAATATTTCAATGATTGCGTCTTCCGCTGGGCGAAAACGCCGCTGACGCCGCCATGACATCAGCCTGGGCGGCCTGGGTGTTCGGGCTCGGCGGCTCGGGAGGCTCGGGCGAAGTCTGCCTGCTGTTCCCTCTCGTCACGTGGATTGCTTGGTGGCTCGCTTCGTGGAAAAAGGTGAGCCATTTCAAAACGCACAATACGCAGCCACATGAGGAGTGTTTCGCCGGGTCTGTTGGGCGTCAGCGTCTTTCGGGCTCGCCGCTTTTCTCTGCTTCCATCAGGTTTCATAGCGTGAAATGCCAGCAGGGCAGAAGCGGCAGAAGCGTCTGACGCTGCAAACACGTGCGCGTTGTCTTCAGCGATGCTGATTCCAGCTTTCACTTCTCAAACGCGCGTGCGTTGCGCATGCTCATTTAAAGCGTCCAGCTCCCACTCGTATAGTTGTTTCTTTCCTGGCACTTACGGTGAAATGTAGCTGTGCACACAGTTTCTGCGGGGGCCGAGAGTCCGTGACGCAAAGGAGAGGTCCTGAGACGCTTCGCTCGATGTGCGTGTGGTTTCATCCTACTCGCACGAAGTTTTTTCGTTCTTTGCGTGAGGTTTTGTCTTCGGTAATGTTAAAAGTACACGTGCCGCAGCACGGTGCCATTTTGATCTGGTCGAAAACAGCCAGCTCAGAGAAATTAAATCGCAGGTGAGCAAGGCATCCGATCGCCTGCGTAATTCAGTATGCTGGAGTACCAGTGAACCATAGTGAACCATAAGTGTCATGAGGCGCCGGAACATTGGTTTCACGTCGTTCGAGTTGGTGTATGCTGACATGTAATTCATCTTTTTATTTAAGGGCGCTGTTCGTGCACCGTGGTTACCTCGTGATTTATACAGTACACACTTGACCTTGAGTTTTGTGTATTATTACAGTTTATTGTGTCATGAGCCAGCTCCCTTTTCGCAGGCATATCAGAATCTCACGGGTTAATTCTGTAAATTTTCTTACTGCAGCGCACACCGTGGAAATACTGCCCAGCTACGGTAGCTACTGCTGCGTGGCGTGGTGCGGTAGCAACGGAAGAACGTGCAGGAAGCCGGGAACAAAGTTGCATAGTCCTGTCCGTTGGTTACGCAACTTGGGTGTCATTGGGCCTTTCCTGGTTCTTGTTCACGATTGCTGCTGGAGTTTGATGTGCAGCTTGCACACATAGGCAAGAAGAGTCGCACTGTATGGACAAGAGCACGCGGGCTAGTCATGTTTTGAATTGCAATTTTATGTTGTAGGGGGCAATCTGCAGGTGTGGAATATACAAGGATTTGTTTTTGCAAGATTGTTCCTTATGATAGGTGCGACGGAATTTGTGGATAACAAATTGTTAAATAATGATTTGATTATGCTAAGAGTCTTTTTGTGCCTTAATAATTATTACAGCAAGTTTTTATTAAGCTAACAAAGGAGGCATTTTACACGAGCTACTTACAGGAGGTTGTTTTGTGTGGGCACACAAACAAATTTAATGGTGACTTTAGGGGGACTATACCACTACCCTGTGTGTGGACTATAGTCCAGTTATCGGTACTTAACAGAGACAGCTTTTTCTACGCGAGCATTTCAGGTATAATTTGTAATGACCCAGGTTGCAGGCCAGCAGTCGGCCAATCTTTACTAGCGACTGCAGGACTCCGCCAGTGTGTGTTTTTTTCTGGTGTGTTGGTGTTGGATGTCTTTATTGCTATGGATCTTAGTATTACCGTTATGACTTTGGTGTAGTGGTGAACTTTTAGATATTTCCTCTCTCAAACCTGTACAAAAAGGCTGAGGAGAGTTTTCTGAAAAATATACTTTATGCTGCGTCCTGGAAATAATTAAGTGCAAAAAATAATTTTCACGGTCTTTTTGTTTCTGTTTTATGTAAAGTAACTTCTTTTTATGGTTATCTTGCATTGGCCAAAATAAAAATTTTAATATTGATTAATTGCTGCCTTCATTTGGTTGTCCTTTTTTTCTGTTCCGTGACATGGTTTATATTTCATATAAGGTTAGCCATGGTTACCTCGTTACCTGTCTGTCCTGAAATTGTAAATAGATATAAGCATTACTTTTTTAAGGATTGTTGAATACACAGCTCAAACGCCCAAGTAAATTCTAAATTAGCAACCATTATTAAATTTAAAATTGTAATTAAACTTGAGAAGAAAGCGAGAAGGGTCGGACAACCATAGTTGGAAGTTTGTGAGGTGTCGTCCTTCTCGTTTTCTTTCAAAGTTTATTATCTCTTGCCAACCCGCTCGTTCTGCTGTCGCACGATTGTAGTTAGTCGACAGCCTAGGTGGCGCAAGCTACAACACAATACAGTTGGAAACACTAATACTAGTTATCCATTCATTTGACTGGTATTTTGTGACTCTATCCATGTTG
>JAZHYW010024673.1:0-31072 GCA_037355805.1 Ixodes ricinus | reverse complement strand
AGGAGCCATGGTCAGTAACAATTCTGTTTACACGCGGCAATAACAGTGTGTGTGAAATGAGTAAAAAAAATTTATATAAACAAAAGAAACATACAGGTCGCGCTGTCAGTACCCTAGAGAAACGATTAGAATGCTTTCGGTGTAATAGTTTGTTTTTTCTCATCAATTTCTATTCACCAATGCATTTATTTCAGCTTAGCGCCCGCGAGACACGTAAACAAATGCTCACAACGCCACGGGGTTTCCAGACTCGAGAGGTATGGGCCTATACACTGGAATACCCTGGCGCCAATGTGCTCTGAAGAAGCAAATGTAAACCGCAATGTTAATCACTTGCGCTTTTCCTTTAACCTCTGTTAGTTGCCTGCCCAAATCATCGGGAGCAGTTCAAATGTTCTTGATTTAGCACTTCCTACTGATCCCCGTCTAGTTAAGTCGTTTTCAATGGAGGTATTAGTCAGATATGTACAAGGTGGTGAAATAAAGTAACTAAGTACCGTTACTCGTTACTCAATTTGTACCCCTCAAAAAGTAACGAAATACCGTTACGTCATTAGAATGTAACGAAAATACTTTGCCTCTCTTAAAAAAGTATCCAGGTAAAAGTAGCGCGGTACATACAAGTATGGTATTAGCGACAATAAAGCGCTAGAATGTTTTCTTAATATTAAGCCGCTAAAGTCAGCGTTATTTTATAAAAACAAAATACGTTTGTGCCACAAAGGCAACTATGACATGATTAATTGCCAGCTCTCTGACCACATAGTTTTATTCAATTACACTTTTCATCAAAATGGGGGAAATAAAAGTTATTATTCATTTAAGAACAAAATGCTCGAACCCGTCGAGTGCCGTGCACATCTATTCGATCTAATGCGTCTAAACCCTGGCTCACTAATTCACTTCGCCGCCTTTCTTGCAAAGCGAAAAGGCTATTCACGAATTCTACATGAGCGAATACGCCTAATTGCTGGCTTAAGTATGGCACTTCCTTATCTTATTACAAAAGTTTGTTCCACGAAAGTAAGCATTCATTCTTGCATTACACTCTACCTACAATATTACTAAGCAGAACTCCTCAATTTTGGAGTGTTATTAACGACAAGAAACCCTCAGACATCAGTCTTGCGAGTAGTCTTGATGACCTGATATTGAATAATAAATTCGCCGAAATCATAAACAGTGCATTTACTCATTCATTCCCAGTACCTTAACTAACAGTTTTTTTAATGAGCTTTATTGTTACAGATTTCGTCGAAAAGTGAATCTTATTTAATCCATTAGAATGTCCCCATCCTGATCTGTATAACATTGCCGCCGGACTTTTAATCAATACTAATTTATCATCTGGACCTTTCCTAACAACGCTCTAAAAATGCCTGCGCGTCTACTTGCCCGCGAAACACACAAAGAGCCAGTGACGTTTTTTTCTTCTTTGATGATGATGTTTGATGTGGATGCTAGCTGCTTGATGTCAATTTTGAAGTTTCGCATCTCGTCGAGGATGTCGAATAACGTATCACGGAGATTTGACGTCAACAAGAACAACTACGTCTACTAATTGGGAGTTAATGCAATAATTACAACAATAGCAAAAGGCACAGAACTGTCATCCTCGCCGGACACGGCAGGAGTCTTCCGGCAAGACCCGGTCCGGGAGCGTATATCTGGTCACCCCTGGAGCCCCGTAAAAAAACTACCCTTCCTCCAGTCCTCCTCCGGTTTAAAAACCCGTGGCCACCACTTGTCCTACCCAATCACAGTCCAATACCATTCCTATTGGGTGCAGTCGGCGACGCTCTCATAACATACAGACGAGCGGTCACGCACCCTATTCCACGTGTGGCGGCGTCGGCCTAGTTACCTGCCAAGGTGGTTATTCAGAAGAGAAGACGACTAAAGCCGGTACGAGTCGGAAGCCGAAAGCAGTATCAGGAATCACATATCTCCTCCCCCCCCCCCTTCCGGCCTGGCTCCCCTTGAGAAGCAAAGAGAGCCGCCAGGATCGAGAAACGCGGTGCAAGGAGGACCGGAAGGAGAACATCGTCGGGGCCACGTATGGCGGCGTTGGCGCAGACACCTGCCGAGGCGGTTCTCATAAGAGAAGACGGCGAAAGCCGACACGAGTCGGAAGAGAAGAAAGGGACCCCGACGAGTCGATCCCAGATGCTGCCCGTCCGGCACACGTACGTGCAGGGTCTATCGGGTTACACTGCCACGGGCGCGCAATTATCGGGGCCCGACATCGCCGATGAAAACCCCACACCATCCACTCCTCTGAGCTAAGGCCGCCGTGTATTCAAACAAATAGCCGCCTTCGAGTGGCGGCTCCAGGACCCACAAAGCTCTTCAAAATGGTGCGCCCTTTCGACCACTGCCGCGCATTGCGACAACCTCACAGAGCCAATCTCTGCAATCTACGAAATCAGCCCAGCAAATGATGAGGTGGAACATCTGTTCGTACCTCAAAATTAAGTCTGCGCTGTGGCATTTCGCAAGGCAAGCATCACGCTTTCCATTGCGCAATGCCACAGCGCAGACTATTTTTAGGTCTAAACAGATGTTCCGCCTCATTATTCGCTGAGCTGATTTCTAGATCGCTGAGATTGTCTCTTTGAGTGTTTTGCGGGCAAGTAGACGCGCAGGCATTTTTAGAGTGAAAATTGTTTCGGCAGACCCTGGAGACGAAAGTGGTACCCTTTAATTGGAAAGTTATTAAAGGGACACTGCCAGTCTATTTATGCCCACCGAGGTTTTCGTTTGAACATTAGCTATAAGAGCCCAACTACCTAGAACACAATATATGGCTTAAATTTGTTTTCTTCCCGGCCGAAAACAGCCGGTCGGAAATTGACCGGTTTCAGTCGCGCTCATTCTAGTCTCCATGGTCACGTGGTGTTCAGAGTATGTGTACCGATTACTTCCAAAATCGTGGTTATCTAAGACACACATTCAACTTTAAAAATATGAAGGGATATACGAACCCCGTTTTTGGGACCTCCAAAAGGCTGCAAATACGTTAACAAAATGTTGCACAGATCACAGGAAGGACATGTGCAAGACATTCCCAATGTGACGACGTACCATGAGCTGGACGAAGTAATGGCGGCGCACGACGAACCAACATGGCAAAGGACGTGGGTCCTCTACTTTAAAAGTGTCGTTCGTAGTACCGGCCAATTGATCTTCAAGCACAGAACATCTAGCGGACGGGATAGAAGTACCAAACCATCGCACGAAAAATGTTTCACGCAAGCTCGCCCTTGTCGTCGGCATTTGCTTCAGAGGTCAGTGAAGCGGAGGAAAAAAAACAAAAACGCGCTCAGGTGTAGTCCCGTGATATCCTGTCATGAGCTTGCGGGCTCGTGTCTCGTTTAGCTTTCTAGTTTTTTTGGCTTTATTAAAATACACCTGACTCTGCAGCAAAATATTGATTGGGAAGTCACAAGTCTGGCAGTAAATCCTATCCGCGTAACTACCGGCCACTATCACGATGAGATGCGTTCAGCTAAATTTGACTAAATTTGCTTGGACATTGCAAGCACACTCGTGGGAGACCACATTGTCTACACATTCGAGTAGCCACCCGGCCGGCCCCTGGTTAGGTCGGCCGCGTCCACCTAAATGGCTAGGTCCTAATACTTCACACAAGTGGTAAACCAAAAATTGCATTGATGTGCTTTTTTGAAGTTTTGTGAGTTCATAAAAATACCCGGTGTTTTCTTAAAATTAAATTAGGTAATTATTTTTTTGCCGCGTTTAAATAGGTCGAAGAAGCCGTGAAGTGCTGCCGTTGCGGCAATTCTTCTTGCTTCTATCTTCTGGAAGGCAGAACGCTGCACTAGGTTCTCCATCTCCCAAATTGCGAGAGTCCTGACTAGGGATGTAGCCAGCCTGGCGACGTTGGACCGTCTTTTTCACGTGAAACTTTCTGTGTCTCATCGGGGGGGGGGAGGGGGGTTGAAATTTGTGAAGCCGAAAAGTAAAGCCGCCGATTAACTCGACACTGATTCGCTGAGCCAAGTGATGACGGCACACTCCTAGCTCGATGCAGGTAGGCTGGTTCAGATGTGACGTCACACGCGAGGCCACGCACACTCGACGCCGATTTGCTGGTGATTGCGCCACCACTCCGGCGCCACCGCTTGCCCGCCAGACGGTGGTTGGACGTCGGAAAAACATCTGTGGCAATGAAGGGTTCTGGAAGAGTGCCAGGGGTCTCAAACCCGGGGTAACGCCGATAGCTAAAATTCCAAAACTGCTGTCGAGCGTACATAGCACGAATTAAGCCAGTCACTGAACTAACCGAAGAAGAGCGCCGACAGCGTAGACGTCAACACCATGGGGACTCCGACTGAAACCACACGCTTCGCGTGCAATATAATGCCTGTAATATGCCCTGCACGTTTTGCGTACAATATGCCCAGCAATTTGCTTTGCATTTTATCAAAATTTAAAGGCAAAGTTTGACAAAAGGTTTGATTGAAGTTTGAATATTATGCGCATGCGCGGAAAATGAGAACGAAATGACGCAACCTGGCAAAAGAGAATAACAAAGGAAATTAGATAATAATTATATGCTTGCTATTATGCTAATATAATTTCCTCCAATTTAAGATAAAGTATTGTATAAACTACTTAAACAAATTACCTTTTTATGTCGAAGTGTTTATAAGCCGAACTCTGTGGAACTTTCGGAAGTGTCGACGGAGTGAGAAGACTGGGAAGAGAAGAAAGCGAGCAAATGTAGAAAGTGAAGATGGACCTTTAATAGCCAAGAGGAACCAGTGCCGTTGGCGAGGCATCAGCCAACGGTCGTTTTGGAGGACGGCACACTGAAAGTCGATTCGGAGTCATTGGAAGAATGCCAGATTACTGTCAGATGCGCCTTTTCGCGCTCAGGCCACATTGAGAGGAATGGCCAATTCACGCTCATTGCGGGGAAAAGCGATCCGACCCGACGAACAAACAGCCGTCCAGACAATCCGCTGGGGGCCGTTGGTTTGGCACATGTACACACTGCGCGCGGCCGTCCCTCCACGGGATGGGCGGGCCTGCGAACCCTCAGGACCAGAGTTGTACGTAACGCGTCACTTGCGTCTAGTGATTCTCTTCGGCAACTAAGCAACGACTTCGTCACTTTTAAAAAGAAACGAGTTTCGTCTCTGTTACATGGAGTGGTGAGTAACGGCATTCGGTTATTTCTGCTGGGAGGTATGCAACTTAAGTTAACCTTCCTGACTCTCCCCCAGCTTGCACCTGTGACTTTCCCAGCAAAACAAATGGCGAGACGGACAATGAAACAGTGTGCACGAAGTATGAGAGCATAGCCACAGTTCCACAGTTAATATTAAACCATTGAACTTTATATCGGTTAATGGTCTCTTCCTTACAGATATTTTTTTTAACAAACAAACACAACGAAGTACGCTCAATTAACCACGTGTAACCTTCTCTTGCATTCATTGAATATCTGACGTGTCTAGCTTCCCTTCGGTGGGAAAAGTCTACACTTGAATGGGGTCAAAATCGGCTTAAATACAGGGTAGAGGCCAACTCCTGTGAGGCACAACAATTTGAACCGGGAATTTCGGGAACAGAAGGTGACAGTCCCAAATACGATGCTTTGCTTGCATTTGGGTTTCGTCGACCATGCCCTAAGATTCGAGTCCCCATCTCAATTTAAGTAATTCCCAGTTCTTGTTGTACTACATGCCCTGTATTGGCAAAGTCTCCACGCACGGCAGTACTACGCGGACTAGTGAAACTCATCACATTGAGACGCCTTTTCTCCGATGAGTGGATTGCGAATGAGGGTTCCAGAATTCGGGTTCGACACGATTTTACCAAGGAAGGTCTGTTTCCACTTCATTACATAAAAGAAGAAAAAAATGGAGAGAGCACGAGGGCATTGTTTTCGGCCCCAATGATACCTTCCCTGATTTCTATCTCCACTACCTATGCTTCTCCATTTAAAGGAGAACCTTGGACCTATGCAGCTTGCTGCTTTAACGGACACAAAGATTATTACGTCATAAACCAGCATCTGCATTGAAGGGAGTACACACATTTTTGTTTTGCCAGGTCTATGTTCCTGCACAAATGCATAACATATGCTTATAACCGCAGCAACGCCAACCTCCAGGAGATTCTTCCAATAAACACATCGCTGGTTTGATAATTCAGTATATCCATGATTGCTATAAAAACGAGGAATTATTAATCGTGCTAAATACTTGAAAGTGGGTATACTTCAGGAAATATTAGACATTCCAAAAAATGGTAGGCTGAATCAGTTGGTTGTCTTTAAACATTATAAAAAATTTCAAAAGTACACGACAAAAAGACGCAACATAGGCCTGGTTATCTTGTGGTCGTACTTTTTAACCTTTCCTTTTAGGCACTGTTTTTCATTCATTCTGAAAGAAAGTAACTCGTTAAGTTTGAGTAGCTTTTAAAACTCAGTAGCGAGTAAGGTACACGGTTACTTTTTGAGCGAGAAACGAGTAAGGATATTTCGTTCCTTTTTTCAGTAACGTGTCCATCTCTGCTGAGGACAGCTTGGATGGGTACCTCCTCTGCAATGCCAGGGTTGAACCGAAGCGTTTACCATAAGGGAGGAGTTCTTGGTCTTCAGTTTCAGACCAACGTTCACGTGCCACATACGTGAACAGTTTCGACAGCGATGTTTTCGATGCAAGGGGAAGACTGGGGACCTCGGTGCTCGCGATTCGAAAGCTGGTCGCTTCCCAATTTTCCAATATCAGAGGCTATGAATAGCTTTTTAAGCTCAAGATGGCGTAAAGTATTCACCTCCTCGGTCCAGTAATTGGTATGTGTGACGTGCGACAAGCACCGATTAACCTGTCTCGGGGACTTGCAGAGAAATCCCTTCTAAAATCCAGGCTCTACGTGGTGTTGCTACACGGTGGTTGCTACCCCGCATTGAATTCAGTTTTGGTATTCTCAAGAGGGCAACGTGACAGTTAGAAGTCCGTGTGGAAGCCTCGCAGAAAATGGGTCTTTGGCGCGCTGCTCTTACCCACGACGGGAACGTCTTTACCGCTGTGGGGATTTACGATCAAATATTGGGATAATCAAGGAGGCCTTGCAGAGGGACTGAACGAAACTCCACTTTTAGCTAGGGCAGGGAGTGACACTATTTTGATCCGTACATTCAAACACCTCGAAACCTCTCGCGATTCTTAATCTGGCATGGACCGCATAGAATTCACAAGCTTGTCAAAATACCAAGCACCCGAGTAAAAAACAAACAAAAAAAAAAACAGACGGTTTCTGCGGGACTTGTATATCGCATTTCGTCGTTTCTTCTAGGAAGGTCATATTACGCCGATTAAATTAAGACGAACCTCTGTTTCATACTCGTTCCCTGGTTGTATCAGAACGATGTCATCTGCCTCATCTTTAGCCGAGCGCTGTTCTCTCTTTGCTGGCGTCGCATTGACCGATGATCAGGCTGAGCCTCAGTGGGCTGCCGCTTCTATTCAGTGACGCGCTTTTTGTTACGCTTTTTGCCTTTTGGGAGACATTGTGAAGACTGCCAGAAAACTTCAGTAAACGTATGTCATCTATGTATTTTATCATATACTGAATAAAGGGACGGATGATATGGGATACCCGTGCTTCGGGCGGTATAGCTTGCGCCACCAAACCTAGAAACATTTTCCCCTATGGCTTTAAATGTTTTGCTGTAAACTTTCTCTCCAATTAAATCATCTATTCAACCAAGTTCGAGTACAATTACGCTTCTCCACACCTTCTCCACCAATCTTGAAACCGCTTTTTTATGGGAACCTTTGATCCCCTGTTCCTCCATTCGCGGAACAAATGCAAGCGTTCTCGTCAAATCCGAAACCCCTTCAGGCAGGGCAGGACGAAGCCGCATGCGCTTGAAAACCACACGTTCTAGCGTTTAGTGGTCACTATACCAAGTGACAAATATGGGTCTTTGAAATATAGCCTAGATGCGCTTGTCCTCGAGAATTCTCGCCGTAAACAGTAATGACCTTCCCCGTGAATGTTCCTCTCTTATGTCCGGTTTGTGTGGGCTGTACATTTGCTAAATCTTATTTCCCCCGCAATATTCTCCCCCACATTTCTGTGTGCTTCTTTTACTCTCTTTTCCCCCGAACTAATCAGCTCAGTCCCATCACTAGTGCGTCAGCATTTATTTGTGAGCTTTCCGGTTCGTTTCGTACATTTTGCGTTTAAATATTATCAAGTATAATTTCCTTTTTACATTTCGTGCCTACCTGGTACCTTCCATTTACATTAAGCTTTGTTCAAATTTTAATTAACTAATTACCTCTTTTCTCTCAAAGTACGACCAGCAGATATGTCCCTGTAACCCTCTTATTTGGTGTGTTTCATACGCTCCTGCTGCAAACACACTCAACGCCCTTTAGTTAAATCTCCAATCCTGATTGAACCTGACTTTTTGCACCGATACCCAATTGACAAAGACAAAAAAAATTGACCAGTCACCATCACTCCTTTTAAATGTCCCTGTCCACTTCAAAATTATTCAGATTTCACAATGCATAAAGTTATATATTTATACGTATTTTCCATTTTATTTTTATGTTTCCCATATGTTCCTTTAGATATTTCCTTTACTCGTTTAATCATTCCCCGGATTGTTGCATTCCTCTAGACCAGGGGTCTTCAAACTTTTTGGCTAGGGGCCGGTTTGGGGACCTGTTTGGGGACCTCGCGGGCCGGAAATCAGGTAAGACAATATAAACAAGGAAATACTCAACAAATATGCCGGAAGTATGCATTTAAATTCAGAAATATATGAACTAGAGCAAGAATTCGAAAATAAATGTAAGGTGTACTTATACACATACTTTATTTTTAAGTGAAATATTTTACTACTTTTGACATTACAACATAATTGTGACCATGAGAACACACCAGAGATAAATCAAAGTTCATGAACTTTGGCATATTCACACAGGGCAGAAGGCTCAAGAAAATGGACGATCAGATGAGTTCACTATGCACAATATACATAAGAACGCAAAGGATTTTTTTCATAGTTACGCAGGCAAGAAGCAGGGAACTGCGAATAGTAATTCTGGTGATGACAATGTACAATAAATAATATGCCGAGAGAACCGGCGTTTTGACTAAATTTTTCTAGACATGCGCGAATAATGGATCTTGAGTTCCAAGCGAATGGTTGTTTTGGCCGAATATTTTCGAATCAAATATCGAATAGTTTTTCCATGTTTTTCACTACTGCACCATGCCTAAACGAAAACCCATCTGATCTTGTAAAGGCTGTTCCCAAGCTTCAAATTGTCCATATCTAAGCTAATTTTAATCTAGCTATATTTCTGGACTGTCACCTCAGAAAGTCCATTGCCTACATGGGAATGACAAGTAAACGATGCATTTGACATAAAATTAAACCTACAGAGGTTCCCACCTACACCTAATTGAAAGGATTTATAAATTGTCTCCCTATATGCAGATATTCTTTACTAAATATAGAATTTGAGAAAAATAAAATCATGAATGATGAACGTAGGTTGTCAGGACATCTCTGCTTTAACATATACTCTTGTATAATAGCCACAGTTTCATTTTGAAAAATTAACTGTAGTGAAGATGTAAACATTCACAACTTTTCCGTTTCTTTTACACACCACGCGCGCACGCAACATCCTGCTTTGAAAGCTGGCTTTCTTCTTAATAACGTGAATGCAATATTTGTACTTTTCGAATTGTTGAGGGCGGCGGGTTAGCCCCGTTGAACGTGCTTTATCGAGTACCGGTGCACTGAGGAGAAACAACACCCGCAAAAACGAGCTTCTCGGGTGTTGCTTCTCCTCAGTGCACCGGTGCTCGGTAAAAGCGCGCTGAACGAGGCTAACCCGCCGCGGTCAACACTGGGAAATATACGAATATCAGAGTTTTTCTCGAAGCGAATATCGAAAGCGTATTATTCGAAATTACTATTCGAAAATTCCAATATTTGCACACACTACAGTTTTCTCTCATCCTTTCTTATACCTTGGTTCGTGCTTGTGGTACGTGTCGCGGTGCCGATATTTTTTACGAGCGCTTATTTTTGCGGAACGCGGGCCGGGCGTCTCTGGAAAGACCGCGGCCATCCGCGGGCCGGCCGGAACACCTCCGCGGGCCGGATCTGGCCCGCAGGCCGGTGTTTGGAGACCTCTGCTCTAGACGGTCTATCACAATGTTTTCATATTTTCAGGGGTTCTCTTTTAGTCGTTAAGCACCATTACTCGAGACCTGTCCCCACTAAAACTCAGGCCCATCATGCCCCGCTCCTCTCCACGTATCCCAGTTAGATCCTGCAATGCATTTAGGATATTTGCTGTTAGCACTATGCACTTGATTCCTTTTGAAAGTGTGCCTTTTGTTGGATGTGGTGTAATTCCTGCACAATGGCGGACAAAAGCGTCAGCTCCTTGCTTTCGACTGCGCGTCGGCTGTGCGACCCCCTCGTGAAGAGGGAGGAAAGGTCAGGTTGAACATCCTGCTCGCAATATTTGGGTCCTGGGTTCGATTCCTTTTGGGAAACCTTCGGAGTTTTGTTAACGTCTTCTCAATTTATTGAATTGCCACCTTCCCATGCATGCACATTTGTTTCGTGTAGCAGCAGAATTTTCCTGCTTGGGGCTGCCGAAAGATGCTCATTTAAGAATAAAACAAAATAAATAAAGTAAGCGCTTTAATTATTTTGTTTGAATCTTAAATGCGCATCTTTCGGCAGCCACAAGCAAAACATTCTGTTGCTACAAAATAATTGAAGCGTTTACTTTCTTATTTTTTTCACCAGAAACACAAAGTCAGAAATAGTCGACTAGACAAAAATGCTATTACAACCTCGTTTTACACCGGTCCATTGCGCTAGGCTTTTGTTGGTGACTCGACGTTGTTCGCAGCTAAGTGTATGGAGAAAATGGTGCGCTTGAAAGTCGAATAATGACAGACTCACTGCGGCTCACGCGGCGCACCTAGTCCGCGTCTATTATCCAGATACCGAGTGAGCTTGTATGCGCCAACGCAGAGAAGGAACAGGAAGGAGTGGACAAGGACAAAGCTGGGGCGAACGCGAGTGTCGCAGTCGTCATGGCGTTCCAATTCTTGGCAGCTGAAGCTTCCTTGGACTGTCACACCAGAGAGCGACCTGCAGCAGAACAGGCGTCTGCTACATCTACCAACGCTGCTGGAACACCACCAGGATGGCGACCGGCGACAGCATGCCACTTTTATAACGTCACCAGGCGGAAATCGAGGGCTTTTTGGACGCGAAAACACACCAGTCGGAGACGCGTTCGAGGCACCATAGTACCATGAACCAAATAACCCAACAAGCCTTGCTTTCATTAGGAAACAGTTGTCGAGACCGCACAGTGACTTCAACAACCAACGACAGCCGCAGGTAGCGCAGGTTCGTGCAGGGGTCCACCGGGCCGACCGTCCAACTGCGAGGCTGCGCAACACCCGCAGCTGCCACGTCCTGAGATCAAGTGTACGGCCATATATACCGTTGGCGGCGGCTTCATGCGCGGCACCGTTTGTCTCGGCGCTCTTCCGGCGCAAGCCTGGGCGGCGTCGGAGCATGGGGAATAGGCATCATCTTGGCATGCATTCTCAAAATAAAGAAGTCCATGAGTTTGGTAGGGAGGTCTAACCGACAAAAACCTCACGGGGCAAAGTTAAGGGAGACCCTAAAGGCTGACGGTTGGCGCGCGCTGCCCTCTTCATCCCCTCAGGCGAGGGGATCGATAGTGCGCACGCGCTCTAACCCCTATCCCCTCCCTCTCCCTTCCTCCACTACTTGGCCGCATGCCAATGGGGTTGGGCGTGCGAGGCTGTCATTTTTGTTTTCTTTTTCGGTAGCTGCGGAGGCCTAGGCTCCAAATGCGGACTAGGGCAAGGACAGGAACGTGCTCACCGTAGACGACGAGCTCGGGCAACCGCTTGGCCAGCTTTACGAGACGCGAGAAGGAAGTGCCGCCCGTCCGTCGCGAAAACTGAACGTCCGAGTTTCCCTTCCTTTAACTTCTTTTCCTTTTCATATTTCTAGAAAAAAAAATTATAAAAAAAGGACACAGAAATTGGAGGGCCGGGGTTCGGAGAGAGGAAATTTTTGGAGCGCGACAGACCGCCGTTTTTTCGTTTTTTTTTTTTTTCGGCGCGGTGGGGCCGAATGCGACGTGCTCGGTTTCTTCAAGCGCGCGGTCTACGGGACTCGCGCGCGTCGCTACTCTAGACTGCGGTGGCGGGCACGTCCGTAGCCGCTTCTAAGTCCTGCAAAGTCAAATTCCTCGAGCTCATCTGGATTCGCTTGACCGTTGCCACGAGGGTTCATTCGAGAGAAACGAATGTTCGCGCACTCGCTCTTCCGATTCTGCCTGCTAATCTTCAAGAAAGTGGGAAGACAATCGGGAAAGCTTTGTAGCAAAACGTGTGCTACGATTATGAGAAAAATCTGCAAAGCTAGTGGTTCTTTTTTTTACTGTTTTAGACGGGTGTTTTTGTCGGAGAGGTGCTCACAAAAAAGAAAAGAGATGAATATTTATGCTTCCACTGCTCTCTTTCTATCTCGTTTAGATATTGTCCAACCGACATCCAAATTAAGACGACATGGTCGAGTAAACTCCCTGGCGTCAGGAGTGCGAGAGTTCGTCTTTCCACCGCGCCTATGGCTGCCTGGAGTTCACAGATTTTTGCAACTGGTATATAAACTCAGAGGACGTCTCAAACCCATATGTCGCTCTGGAATAGAAAAGGCGGTCCTAATCGCAAAATATTTTGGGAATTGAAGAGATTTCAGTTTTGGTCACTGTCAGTCAACTGCGCAAGTTTAGAGAGAGCATGACGTTGCAGTCATGCTCCACGGACGCTCGCGCATGCAGCCTGCTCCTGCTACGAGCAGCGAGCTTCTTCGCGTGGCTCAAGCCGAGAAGTAGCTGTGATGGAACTTCCAGCGCACGACCGTCGCGGCGTCGAAGCTTGGGTTGGGATGGGCGACGGTCAAACACATCGGACTAGGACGGACACCCTAACAGCGCTACTCTCCAACCCGCAGTTTTATCAGTCTTCAGAGGCCTCCAGGAAGCGCAGCATGTGTCGACGGCCACGTGCTCCGCTGTTCGCACTTTATTCGAACCCGATAGTACATACAAGTCCATAAAATATCTGGCAACGCAAGCTCACGGGAACGTTTGATGTGACCAAAAGGCGCTGTTTAAGTGCGTTGCAAGTCCAGTGTTGTAGGCGTTTCAGAAAACAAATTAATGAAATACGTCACTCGATAGATGCAAACTAAAGGAACACGTTACCGACCTACGTTACCTCAAAATAAAATGAACGCGTTAAAAATACCGATAAAAAGTAATGCACGTTACTCTGGCGTCACTTTGCAATTAAAAATTATCGGCAACAGCGTTTTTTGACACTGGCACAAAGGGCATGGGTGTCGGGGCTTTTCTAAAGTGGGACCTTTAGTGTGGGGAAAAGTCAGGCAAAAATTTGAAGGTATGTGGAATGAGTGCAATGATTAATGACTTGGCGCCTGTGCCTCGGTTCATCTTAAGTCCAGATGCTACGAGCTCATGGGATCGATCACGCGGCGTCACTGACTCTGGGCATTTTTTTACCGTTATCTTAGCGACGAGAGAACACGTACAGAAGCATGACGAACACCATGATGGTGCTCTTTTGACGCTGTATGAATGGTGCCATCACATCTATAGCGTCTCTACTTCAGGTAAAACGACGCATAAAAACACGAACAAATATAGGTCAACTTTTTTCAGGTCATGGGAAGAAGACGCGACCAACCAGTAACGCCACTACGTTACGTGTTACTCGAAATAAGTAACGTGAGCACGTTACTAGTTATTGTTCTGAGAAAGTAACGAGTAGGTTACTACGTTAACGAAAAAAGTAACGCGGTAACGGTAGTGCCGATACTTTTAACGCGTTACCGACAACACGGATTACAACATTATTCTCGGGGAATGATTGAGTGCGTTGGTGTCCCAATGACGAGAAGGAAAGCGGGACATAAAGAAAGCAGACGACGCTGCCTGTCTCTTGTCTTTTATGTCCCTCTTTCGTTCTCGTAATTTAACTATTTGTTTAATGTAACATTGAGGAGCCCGTTCTTGTATTGAGTTTTCGTCCATAAATGATATGACCGAATGTTCAACGGTAAGCATGCAGCAATCAGTTTCTTTTTCTTGGTGACAAAGTAGTGGGCCACACCTGCTGTGATGGGGTACGGGGAGTGTTAGGTGCTTGTAGCGGCGCGGGGAAACCGCATCAAGCCTCCTTGCACAACAGCAGGTCAACAAAACACGAAAACAATTGGGCTTGCTTATAATTGCGTTCAGATAGTCACCCCCGAAGTGGCTGGAATTTTTCTTCCACAAAGTTATGCAACAAATCTGAGGCCAGATTCACGAAACCATTTTACGCCAAAAATATGCGTACGACAAAACCCAAGAACAAATTCGTATTCACGAAACAAAATTATCGGAACTTTTGCGCAGGTTAGGATGAAATCCTACGACAGCTCCGGAGCTGTCTTACGCACCTTTTACGATCAAATCAACGTGGCCGACAGCGGCGCTCAGTTATTTCGACGAGACGACCAAAGACATTAATTTTTCTACGTGCCCTTCTCGCGCGTCCTGACTTCAAGTGGCAAGAAAAAACGAAGAAGTACTTGAAACCGACCCCGGCGGCCATGAACGCTGGTTCCACAAACACCCGGGAAAAGCTACAACGGCAACGATCCCACCGACCAAGCGACCGGCAAGGAGGAGCTCGGGAGAATATAAGCCTAGAGCAGGCACTCCGACCTGCTCCAGCGCCGACGAGCACCAGCGCCGACGAGCACCAGCGCCGACGAGCACCAGCGCCGACGAGCACCAGCGCCGACGAGCACCAGCGCCGACGAGCACCAGCGCCGACGAGCACCAGCGCCGACGAGCTCCGCGAGTTCATGTTGATCGTGAAGAACTCAAGAAATTGCTGCCTGCTGCCGACACCCCGGCACCGCTGTCCATCGCCGAAGTCGTACCAGAAGAGCTTCAGAGAACCATGGAACCACGGCCTCCTGTTACACTGCGGCGCTTGAGCATCGGACGCTGAGCTACGCCGAGCTACGTCAATACCAGGAACCACCCCGACGGAATAATCTAACGCCGTATTATCTTCGATGCCAGGAAGAACAAGTCCAGGACGATCGCCCAGAGCGACCCTCGCAGAGAAAAACCGACGTGTGCCGAACGGCCGATCGACGCCCACTTTGCCACCACTGTGGGGAAGCCGACCACACCTATCGTCGATGCCCCTACCGACAAATGGAACTGCGCGGGTTCCACCCGACAGACCCGTACCCAAGGTAGGGCGAACGCCATCGCGGCATCGAAGAGTACCTTCGACAGCCTCAGTCTCCCCTGCCTGGTCCTCGCCACGGGTCCCGGTCGACGTCACCGCGACGTCTAGCTTCGCCGATGCACATACCCCGTCATGAGAGCCTATCGCCCTTGTCTCGTTGGGAAAACTATGCGCGGCAACCCCTGGAGGTAAAGTTGCCGTCCACCGACGACGTAAAGAGCCTCCAAGTACGCCGGAGACCTCTCACTCGACCGACTCCATGCATCGGAGCGAGGCTTCTAAAAAGGTGCCGAACAGCCTCAATGTGACCATCGACGGCCACGACGCGTCGGCACTCGTGGACACCGAACCAGACTACTCCGTCTTGTGTGGAAGGCTTTCACGCTATCTTCGGAAAGTGACGACGCCGTGGGATAGCCCGCAAATACGAACCGCCGGAGGCACCCTAATAACGCCTACTGTAATGTGTACCGCACGAGTTGAGATCCTTGGTGAGACCCGCCCCGTGAAGTTCGCGGTTCTGTAAGACTGTGCGAGGGACACTATCCTCGGAATTGATTTCCTATGGGAATACGGCACAGTCATTTATCTAGGAGCAAACGGGTTGACGCTACGAAAACTGGTCCCATAAACGGAGAAACCCAACGCGACGTCATCCGCGGTCCGAGTCCTCGCAAACCACGTGAACTTACCGCCGCGGTCGAGTGTTTTCGTACCCGTGAGGACCGAATAATCTACCTGCGGAGAAGTTCTGCTCGAGGGAAGCGCCCAGTTTCTTCTAGAAAAAGGCATCGGTGTCCTAAGAGGAAGAACTGAACTTCAAGACGGGTGTGCCACGGTCCTTCTTAAAAATTTCACAAAAGAGCCACAATACCTTACAAAAGGTTTCGCCGTGGGCCACAGCGACGAACTCTGCAACTCAGCCACGATCGCTGCACTTTCGGAAGAGCCGACTTTATTGAAGCACGAGGGAACGCCGCCCTCAGAAGTTGACATTGACCCGAAGCTTCCCGTTTGTGAACGAGGACGGCTGCTGACCTTCTGAGCTAACTTGGTGAGTATTTCGCGACAACTTCGATAGTGAGACAAACAGCGGTACCTAATCACCACATTGCTACTAACGACGACGCTCTCCCCGCCCACCAGTTGCCGTACCAAATCTCCTTGAAGGAAAGAGGTGATTCAAGATCAAGTCCAGGAAATACTCAATGACGACATCATTCAACTTTTAAAAAGTACGCGGGCGTCCCCAGCCGTCCTTGTAAAAAAGGACGGAACCCTGAGGTTCTGCGTGGACTATCGTCGACTGAACGCTGTGACTAAGAAGGATGTCTATTCACTCCCCTGCATCGACGATACGTTAGACCGCCCGGTATGTTTCGTCGATGGACCTGAAGAGTGGCTACTTGCAGATTGAAGTTGACGAACGCCTCTGCGAGAAAAATCCCTTCGTCGCGCCCGACGGACTATACGACTTCAAAGTGATCCCGCTCGGACTTTGTACAACACCAGTCACCTTCCAGTGTGGCATGGACACCGTGTTGGCAGGTTTTAAATGGCAGTGCTACTTCGTCTATCTAAACGATGTCGTAGTATTTTTATGAGATTTCGACGAACACGTGCGATGGCATCGATCCATGCTTCAATACATCATGACCGCCGGCCTGTCACTTAAGCCTACGAAGTGTCAGTTCGCTTATGGCGAACTAAAGTTTTTGGCCACGTCTTGAGCAACGAAGGTGTTCGCCCTGACCTCGGTAAGACGCGCGCCGGAGCAGAAATTACACCGCCGTCCGACAAGAAGGCCGTGAGAAGATTTCTCGGACTCTGTGCTTACTACTCGCGGCTTTGTTCGGAACCTCGCCAAGCTTTCCACACCTCAGACGCACCTCACGAAGGACGCCGTAAAGTTTGGGTAGGCAGAATAACACCAGCGCTCATTCGATGAGCTCAAAACGAAGACTCCAGACGCCCCGATTCTTGGCCATTTCGACCAGTTCGCTTAAACAGACATCCACACGGACGCCAGAAACACCGGACTTGGCGCGGTAGTGGTGCAAAAGCAGGAGGGCGCAGAGCGAGTTTCCGCCTACGCAAGTCGGACGCTATTTAAAGTGGAAAAGAACTACTCAACGACTAAAAAGGAGTACCCAGCTCTCGTCTGGGTAATAACAAAGTTCCGCGCGTGTTTGCATAAAAGTCATTTTCATGTGGTAACGAACCACCCGTCGTTTGGCTGGCTAGTAAATCTCAAGGACCCCTCTGCACGCCCCTCCCGGTAGGGCCTACGACTCCAGGAGTTCAACATGACCGTAGTGTACAAGTCCGACCGGAAGCACAATGATGCCGATTGACTGTCAAGGCCCACACATGAGGTCGGTGCTGCATGCACCGAAGACGTCGACGATGAGTAGTTCCTCCGCACTCTGGATGTCAGAGACATGGCAGCACTCCTACAAGACAACCCTGAACTACGAGCATTCATCGATCACCTAGAGGGAGAAGGAAGTGCGGTTCTCCGTGATTTTTTGCGAATCCAGCCTACCTTCGCCATTCGACAGAGGGTACTGTACAAGGAGAACTTCGACGACAACACCACATCGTGGCTGTATGCTATACCTTCCAGCCTTCGAGAAGAAATCTTCGAAGGATGCCGTGACGAACTGAACGGCGGGCAGTACAGCAGGAGGCTTGACAGAATTCGTGAAAAGTACTGCTGACCCAGGCTCCCAAAAACCGTTCATCTCTACAGGCGATCTTGCCGCGGATGCCAACGACCCAAGAATCCGCCCACGAAGCCGTCGGGACTTCTTTAGCCAATTCCGCCTCCATCTTCCTAGTTTCAACAGACCGGAATGGACTTCCTTGGACCGTTCCCACCATTGACGCAAGGGAACCGGTGGATAATCATCACCACGGATTACCTTACATGATGCGCCGAAATTAAAGCCCTTCCGTCGGGAACTGCGGTTGAAGCCGCCAGGTGTTTCATTGAGTTCGTCGCCCTTAGTCACGGCGCTCCCGAGGCTTTAATTAAAGACCGCGGGTCGCCATTTATGGCGCAGCTGAGGCAAGAAATGTTTCGTTTCAGCCACACCAGCCATCGCGGCACCACGGCGATGGCTAACGGCCTGACGGAGCGACTCAACAAGACCTGCGCTGACATGATTCTATGTACGTCTAAGTAGAGCGCAACGCGAGCGACGAGGTATTGCCCGACGTCACGTTTGCGGTGGTGCAAGAGACTACTGGGTTAACTCCCTTCCAGGTGGTGCACGGCCGAAAGGTTACGACAATGCTCGACTCGATGTTGCCCCACGACCCAGCAGACGACGGAAGCGACGACGCCCAGTTGATAACCCGACGCGCGCGAGAGGCTGGGCAGCTCGCAAGACTCCGACTTCAGGACCAACTACGTGTGGACGCTCACCAGTACAACCTTCGTCGCTGCGACGTCCACTTCCAACCCGGAGACAGGATATGGGTGTGGATACCGATTCGTCGCCGCGGTCTAAGCGACAATCTCCTGAAACGATACCTCAAACCCTACAAGGTACTTCGTCGACTCGGAGATCTGAACTACGAGGTGATGCCTGACGAAGCAAGAACATCATCACGCCGCCCACCACGCCCTGAAGTCGACCAAGTCGTGCACCTCAAGCCGTACTACGTTCGAGAAGACTATGAACTGTGATCCCGTGATACTCTTGATAGGACTGTGTTTTACCATCCTCCGTATTTTCCAATTCTTTCCTTTGTTTGGCACTGTTTTGTTTCCTTGCACGTTGCATCGAGGCGATGCTCTTTTCAAATGGGGGAGTAATGCCACGCGCGTCTTCGAGCATGCGCGCCCGTGGTCAAAGGTTATCCTGCTTGGCTCCCACGCTAAAGGCCAAGGATCGATGCCTGGGAGCGGAAGCACCTCTTTGTTATTTCTGTAAATGTCGCGTTCTTATAAATTTGAGAACCCTGTTGCTTGTTCGAGGTCTGAATGTTTTATGCATCGAACCTTCTACGTCTATTATTCCAGAATCACACGCGTGGGGGCTGCGCGTGGCGAGCTGGAGTCAGCCTCGCCCTAGCGCTCGATACTGCTGTTAAGCCGCCTGCGACGCTAGCCTCTTCCTTTTTAGTTTTGGCACCAGCTCGCCTCATTAAATGTTTATTTTCCTTCAGACATTCGTCGTCTCATTGATTTTCATTCGTGACAATATTCGTGTTGCCCCTAGTGCAGCAGTATCCCGGATAAGTGTTTCAGAGTGTAATATTATAAACTGTGATTTTCATACCTCCATTGCTGAATATTTTTTATGGCGATTCTTTACCTTTTTACTAAACACATCGGACGTGTTTATTAAAACATTTATTTATTATACATAACATGCTTAATTAGTTGTAAAATGGCAGTCAGCATGCCCTATAAGTAAATGCGAGCAAATAATAAATAAGCTGGAAGGAACAAATGGCCACACACCTAGCCTCGAATCTTAAAGTGGAACTTATAATATATCGTCTTTTCAGACGCAGGAATATGTATATCCAAATATTACATAACATCCGATTATTATTGTTTATTCTATAAACCACTCCGAGGGCTGTTATTACACAAACAAGTAAAACAAAAAAAAAATATATATATATATTTTTTTAAATTGAGGTTGAAATATGTCCTTGGAATCGAGAGCGTGCTGGTAAGGATAATATAAATATTGGGAAGAAGTCAAAACAAAAGGACGGACAAGACGATTTCCCAACTGGCAGCAGACGCTTATTGACAACCCCGAATGGCAGGGGTCTTTCTCCCGAAGGAGGAGGAGGGTGAGGGACGCGTTATCAGGGGGAAGGAAAACCATAGAGCATGGAGGAAAAAGGGGGCGCAGAGTGGGGGAAGGAATGGAAGAAGGAGAAGGAGCCCAACGAACTGGTGAAGCAGAGAGAGAAAGAGAGAAGGAGATCATGGCTGAAGTTCTGGTCGAAGAAAGGCAAGGTCGGCCACCGAAAGGGCTCGTTATCCCAAGCACTCGGAATTTTCTCTCTAGACGCAGATCTGTATTACAGTCTCGACGTTCTCAAATGGCTTAGGTTCGTGTCTGAGGCAGTCCACCGTCATGGAGTAGTAAAATTTCAGAACTCATCCAGAATCCCTTGGTCCGGCTTCATTGACTTAATAGAGCTGTACCTTTGATCCACGCCTGCAGAGCGTGAGAGGAAAGTGTTTAAGCCGAAGTTAGGCGTTTGCATTGGTTCTGGCCTTACTTCAGCCCAGAGCGAGGTATGCTTATTTTTTTCGACCAAGCTATTAAAAGGGGCTCATGTCCCGGTCCCCAGGGAACTTAGTCTATCGGTATGTGGTCGACACTTGATAATTAACAATGCGACTTTGGATCCCGCAACAAATTGAACAGGCTGAGGATGAAGTTGGTTTTTATTTCGTGAGATTGAGATCTTCACGAAAGGAAAACCAACCTCTGACGGACTACTATTAATGTTTGCAAAGCGCACGAATATTTTCTAACTGCCGAATGTCGAACTTTGGCAAATATGTAATTTTCTTTTTGCCGAAGTAATTTGTCAGATTAAAATATAAAATTGAATGTTTGTTTTAGTTAGACATGAGAAGAACAGCACACAAGGACGAAAACACAAAAAAGAACACCAAAAAAGACACTCAAGCGCCTTGTGTGTCTTACTCTAATTTATTTACTCGAAGTGTACCCTCAATTTTTTGTAGGAAATGAACAAGCAGCACACGCACAAAATAAACATAAAGATCAAGAGCCCCATTTCAAGTGAACAAATGGGAACAAGAAAATCATATTAAAATATCGCACTACGCTTACCTGCAGTAAACAATATTAAGAACTGTCACGAGATGCGTCCAAGGTAGCAGGCAACCAGTACCCTCGACGAAATCACCCTGCAACGTTGCCGCAGGACGAAAGAAATATATTCAATCAACTTCAAATAATGCAAACTTGAGCCGTATCTAACTCGTCTACTGAATGATTAAACTTTAAAAAAGCCTAATCACACGCAAAAAAAGAAAAAGAAACCAAGACAACATTATAATTGCTAGTCTCTCTGCCGGCAACAACTTGATGACCTTATTCCGTAATATATTACTTTTAATGTTTGCGAAGCGCACCAATAATTTCTAACTGCCGAATGTCGAACTTCGGCAAATATGTAAATATTTTTGCCGAAGTGAGTTGCCAGATTAAAATTGAATGCATGTTTTATTTAGACATGAGAAGAACAGCACACAAGGACGGAAACACAAAAAAGAACACCGAAAAAGAGGCACTCAAGCGCCTTGTGTGTCTTACTCTAATTTATTTACTCGAAGTATACCCTCAATCTTCTGTCGGAAATGAACAAACAGCACACACACAAACTCAACATAAAAATCAAGAGCCCCATTTCAAGTGCAGAAATGGGAATAAGAAAAATCAAAATAAAATATCGGACTACGCTTACCTGTAGTAAACAGTGTTAAGAACTGTCACGAGATGCGTCCAAGGTAGCAGGCATCCAGTACCCTCGACGAAATCACCCTACAACATGGCCGCAGGACGAAAGAAATATATTCAATCAACTTCAAATAAATTCAAACTTGAGCCATATCTAACTCGCCTACTGAATGATCAGACTTTTGGAAATGTCTGATCACACGCAAAGAAATGCCACGACAATATAATTGCTAGTCTCGCTGCCGGTAACAACTTCATGACCTTTTTCCGTAATATACTACTATTAATGTTTGTGAAGCGCACGAATAATTAGCTCAGACATTTATATTCGGTATTTCAAGGTAGCGTGACATTTTACGAAACTATTTATTAAACCTCGTTAAATTAAAAAAAAAACAAAAAAAAACCGTTGATATTAAAAATTAGTGTTTAACACTGACTTTTACAAATATCAACGACGTCGAGAATTAATCGCGCCGGTTGGCCGGTGCCGCCAATGAATGCCTAATCGACTACTGCTTTGCGAAAAAAAAAGACAACAACCACCATATGAGATTTTCAAATATTTGATCAGATCCTCAATTTAACGTCCGACGCGACACACCAACGGCCCTAAAAAGAGAAAACCTCCTACCCCTTCACGCCTTAAACGTAGGCGACCCCCGATTCAAAAGGCGTCTTGTCGCCCGGCAGCCCGGCTCGCCGGGCCGCCGCTCTCCCCCTTCCTCCACCCGCACACACATACACCGGGAAAAGTTGCTGGCCACGCCACTGGTTAGCGTATTCAACCTTCTAAATATGCACTAGTGTAAGCGACAGTCATTCCTGTTCTTGCTCTTTATGAACTTCGATGGTCTAAACCGTGTCTGCATTCGCGCCACACACTAATTTTATCGAGCGCTCGACGCCTTCAAACGTGCCAACAAGTCCGCCAAACCTTTGTTTAAGGAAGACGGAGGTCGCCTTCCCAAGGGCGTCATAACCGACGCCGACTGCCGCCCGCGCAGAACATTTCCTTACCTGCATACGGTGCACACGACTTGGATCTTCGACTGAAGTCAATGCAGCGCTCTCGGTGACTTCGTAAGAAGAGACTGAGCCGAACAGAACAATAACGAACGTTTCTGCGCTAGGACGCCTCCGTCGAACGTTCGAGAAGAAAAACCGTTATGCCCTGGAGTGTCGGCAGTGTCGGCGGGGAAGGCGCCGATACTCCCGGTCTGCCGGGCGGGCGCTCTCCACGCATGTGCGAAGGATAACGTGTTATACGAGGAGACCAATTAGCGATCTCGTTTGCGCCTTTCCACAGCCAATCGCAGCGCCCAGGCTTTGGCAGTGCTCAAACAGGTGCACCCTCTGGGAAGTAATACTTAGCCCTACTTCGTTTCACCTTCCGTCCAGACGCAGCCGATGCTACGAGATTATATGACGAATCAGAGAGCGTCAAAAGGGCACCAGTCATAGTGTTCGTAATGTTTCTGTCTGTGTTTGTTCATCGCTGAACCAATCACTGAAACAGAACGAAGCCTAGTGATTTGCACTTTTGACGCTGCTGTCATTGGTCCCGTTCCCTCGTAGCATCCGCTGCGTCTGGACGGAAGGTGAAACGAAGTATAGGTGCCCCTTCGCGGCGAACTTCAGCTAGCACCGCACTTACTTCGTTTCAGCTTCCGTCCGAGCGCAGCCAAAGCTACGTGTGGCCGGAGCCAATCACACGCCGGCAATAGGTCACGCGATCTCGCCTGCACCTTTGTATCACTCCGCTGCGCCGCTGGTCGTCCGCGCCGCCCGCGCACGCCGAGTATTTCGTCTGCTACGGCTGTATCAACGGTATCGTCTGCTACAGGTTTAAAAAGTGCCCTTTCACGTTCTGAAATTTAGTCACAGGGGATGTCAGTACTTACGCTGGCCGCTGGCGTCTGTGTCCGAGCTTTCCACCTGTTCGGCATTTCGGCATAGTTTCGAGATGTAGGTACAGTCGGCCGTAAAAAAGAATGACACAAGGGAGCGATGGCCTGGCCGGCGATAAGGCGACACGGGGCGCTTCGATAGCGTAAGCAGGCTGGGGTCACGATTGCCGGATTCGTCCACTCTTGGATGCACGGGGGACGTCGACGCAGCGGAGCCGTTCCCAAAGCGCGCTTTCGAAACAACACAGCGTGACTGCGCACATATGTTCTGTTTTCGCTCGCTCGGTGAGAACAGCGCTATCCTTTTTTTATCAGTGTCTACCGTCATAAACGACGCCGTGAGAAACGGCGCTGCCGTGATAAACAGGCCGCACGTAAAAAATAAAAAAAATTGCTACAAACGATAACTATAGATATCTCTCAAAGCACCCCTGCGATTCAAAAGTGGGAACGTTCCGGCCACTCTCGCTCCCCGTCTTATAGCGAAATATAGCGCCGCGTGTGGCGGTTTCACCGCACCGCCCACCAATCACTTGTGTCAATCTTTTTTACGGCCGACTGTACACATTGCAAGGTGCCCAATGACCCTTCCATTGATGTTTCCTTTTATTGTCTGGATATACCAGGGCTCGAGGTGCAGTCCTCTCTACCAGCTTCTCGGCGTTCAGTGTGAGCAACAGGTAAAGGGGTGCCCTGATTTCGTCACGTATCAGTGCATTGTAGTGGCCCGGACGCTTTTCTTTTTTACAACGCATTCGCGGTACGACGCGGCCGGAGTCTCGTGCCGAATTTGAAAGTAGACATTCATCACGACCTCTCGCGCCTGACGCCCAAACGTTCCTTTGCGAAAGGACGCTTTGAAGCGACTCGGTGAGAAAAGCAGCGAAGCGCATGATTCGACCATTTCGAAAACGAAATCACACCAAAAAAACCGAGCGGTGCTGCCGTGTTGCCAGCGGATGTACGTGTTTTCACCAAAACATGCATTTACATGTATTAATAAACACATCAACTTCAGATATTTAATTCCTTTAGTTGCAATTCATTCTCAGCAGTACACATCTGGAATATTGTGCAATGTTTACGCACAAAACAGTTATTTAAAAAGAAATAATTTTGCGGACTACTTTGTGGTGCGGAGAACTGATCTTCTCAAAGTTGCGCATCGTCCCTCAGCCTTCGGCTGCGCTCGGACGGAAGCTGAAACAAAGTATAGTGTCTGCTGCGCCTGAGGAGGTAACAAGCGGAGCGCTTCCCCCTGGCTGGGAGGAGGGTGGTAAGGCGGTCTGTTACCTCCTTCTGGTCCCCTTTTTTCTAAGAGTGTAAAGTGAAATAAAAGTAGTCACACGCCTCAAATTATTTCCCTTTGTAAAGTAATTCATTCTCCCTCAAGGAAAATTTTAAAGAATTTTAGGTGGAGGCGGGATTCGAACCCATGATCTTCCGGTTGCGAGCCAAACATGCTACCGACTAGGCCATGCAGACACTTTTTTTTTTTCGCCTGATTTTTACAGTGATACGTAGCAACAACACATGCTCAAAGCCAGGTTAAAAGACGCCAGCCAAGCTGGCTGACGCCAAAAGCTAAAATTCTTAAGGTTAACCAACTCCTCTAGAAGTTGCAACTATTCGGCCTGGTTTGCTGGGCCATGTACAATTTACGCATGAAACACATGTGCTCTACAAAACGAAATATCCATCACAGGACGAACATCTTTATCTGCATGAGGAAGTCCCAAGCGCAACAACCATAAACTGGCGAGGACCAACAGCATGATCGTGTCTAGGGTTCACCGTCGTTCTTTTCAACAAGAAAAAACCGAAATCCTTTGGGGCGTAAGTGGGAGGTACTTCTTGAGGGTCCTCTGCAGAACATCCTAATGGAATACTGCATCTCAGCAGTCTAATAAAACGTGTTCGAGAGTTTTCCGTTTTTTACATAATATACAGTTGTCGGTCAAAGCGATGGGTACTCCTTTCTCAGCAAGCCGATCTTTGACGGGCAACGTTTTGCTATGCAACTTGAAAAATATAAGTTTTAGTGTGTGCGGGGATAACCATTCTCTTGACTCATTTCAACGCGTCTTGCCCTGGGCCCTCACTGTACAAAGTATGGTGCAATGGTGTGGGGAAAAGTGTCACATTTTTCGTCAGCCGTTTACGCGAGACACAACACAAATAGTCCAAAAAAACTAGTTGTTAAAAAATGATAGGCGCCAATGATATCCACGTACGCAACCACTCACAGTCACGTTGGAAGAGACAATAAACTCGGGCAGAATCCACTCTCAGAAAAAAAGGTGTATTCTTATTCCCTTTGTCCGATATATTACACCATAAAACTTAAATCCGACGTACAGCGCCCTATAGTCAAACAGACGGCCCAAAATTTTACGAGGGGCTTGATAGCCGTGTTACAACTTATTAAAATAGCTAATGTACGTGTTACTGACTACAAAAATAATAATCGGGGTTTCCGTGGCTCTACTGCAAAAACTCTGTGTTTTCTTTATGTGGTCTTTGATACGTACTTTAGCTATTTAAAAAGTTATATCGCACCGTTATCAAGCCCCTCGTAAAATTTGCGGCCGTCTGTTCGACTATAGGTCGCTGTACGTTGGGGTGTATTATATGGGACAAAAGGGTGTAAGGTAATACCCTTTTTTTAGAATGAATGCTGTGCAGCCTCGTTTGAATGACCGTTCGTAAAAAAGGGTATCTCTACTCTCCAAGAAAACATATTGCAGAGCCAATCCACTCTGTGAAGGTGGCTGGCCAGCGAAGCTGTAACCGCACCTACAACGATTTATCCAATCCCACGTGGCGCACACTCTTTGTTTACTTTGTAACGACATTCACAACTGCTTTATAATCAGAGCGATATACGCTAAGATTTTCCGTTCTCACTCTAGAGAGATTCTTAGCTAAAGTTAGATCAATGCATGACCCATGAATGGTAGTTGGTTGAGTTACAACGATGAAGCACATGACTGCGAACTCTTCCATGACGAATTGATTGAACCACTTGTTTTGCGGTTTCCAAATGCCCACAGTAATGTCCCCGACAGTGATTACCGGTGTGGCTTGGGTCATTGACAGTGAGGAGACGTGTGTTCGCATGAAGCACTCGATGTTAGATTTGGGTGTATTCGGTGAGATGTAGACCGTGAAAATTACGATTCCATCGCTAGTTTTCACGGAACACACATCCCCGCAGTCGACTTGGTAAAATAGGAGTTCATACGGCTGGACACAAGCTTCATACCTTGCGTAGATTGCGAAGCCTGCCGCACGGTTGTCGTCTCGCTTCGCGCACTATTCCGGTGTACCCAGGCACTTGGCATAACGAGTCACACGAGGGCTTCGAATGACGTCAACCCCTTTCCAGAGCAGCTGAAACCGTAGTCTGTACCGGTAAATGCAAGCTCATGCTTCGCATTCTTCACAGGCGCCTTGTGATCCATCATTCGGTTTTAATGCTTCTTTTTTTTGTCTTTATTGAACCGATGCTGTATGGCCTTGAAGTTTTTCGTTGACAACAGCACGAAAGACGAAAGAAACCATGGTGGGGTAGAGGTATACAGCTTCGCTGTAATAAAAATGCTTACCACCTGTCTCACAAACAGATGAGAAAGACCAATACCACCAACGCTGACTCGTCGAAAAAGATTTGTTTGGCTCGTCTTCTCTCCTACCGAGCTCCAAATAAAAACCGCGAATACACGATGGATACGTTGAAAGTTTATACGTGAACAATGTAACACATGTAACACGTACCAAACTTTTGCAGCAAGAAACGTGTTACACACAGATGCGCGAGCGAAAATTGACAACCCATATGCCTCCCCACTTGTACGCCTTGGGGCGAAAAGCCTGTTTTATTGCGCCACTACTCAGCAGTATCGCGATAGTGATCTAAAGCTGCATCAAGATAACGAGATGGCAACGCGTTCAGACACATTCGGCTTGGAAGGCCAATCGCTGTGTCAAATGCCCAAATACTTTTCAAAGTTAACAGAGCTACACGTGTGTTCGCAAAACATTTTTGTTAAATCTACGGCTTTCTTTAAGCTTTCATGGTCAACGCAAAAAACCGCCACATGATCCGCATATGACAAAATCCACACTTCAGTAATTAGTAAATTAAAACCTCTGACGTAACTACACTGTTAGCAAAAATAACACGTCCAAGCGTGTAAACCGTTGTCCCATAGCGGACACGTCGAAACGTGTTCGTTTTACACGCAGCCGTCTGCGTGATTCGTTTACACATGAGGTGCCGTGTAAACTTAACACGATACAACGTGTCTGCCTTCCACGACACACGGCTTAGCGTGTTCGTTATAGAACATGGCGGCCAGCAGCCGAGAACAGGCGAAGCGGTGAGTGCACACAGGACACGCTTGCTCTCGTTCGATGTCTTTTATGCGCAGTAAATACAGTCTCCAATCGCTCGCATCAGCATCATGCCTAGTAGAGCAAGGATGAGATGACTAACGGAGAACGGCTACGGAGGACGGCGCCGCCCCGCTGGTACCCACCGTAGCCTCGGCCTCGCTCACCTTTACGCTCCGATATCCTGCGCAACTTCCATATGCCTACTCTTTCGTCGGCTTTTAAGCGGACGAAACTTGAATAAACTTCATCGCTGCGTCATAGAGTAATATAGTAAAACGTAAAGAGTGGCCACTCCCATAGACCCCAGCGGCCCACTCGACTACCAGCGCTCCTAGCGGCCGCCGTGAAATGTTTCGTGACTTCCTGTTTGGATGCTTTCGGTTTCGTTTTTCAACATGGATAGAGTCACAGAATACTAATAGTCAAATGAATAGATAACTAATATTAGTGCTTCCAACTGTATTGTGTGGTAGCTTGCGCCATCTAGGCTGTCGTGACTAACTACAATTTTAAGGACAGAACGAGCGGGTTGGTAAGAGATAATTAAACTTGAGAAAGAAAACTATGGTCGTCCGTCCTTCTCGTTTTCTTCCTCAAGTTTAATTACAATTTTAAATTTGGTTATGGTTGCTAATTTAGAATTTACTTGGGCGTTTGAGCTGTGTATTCAACAACTCAAAAGCACGCTTATATTGATTTACAATTTCAGGACAGACAGGTAACGAGGTAACCATGTACAATCCCAATATGATATATATATATATATATATATATATATATATATATATATATATATAAAACTATGTCACGGAACAGGAAAAAAAGGACAACCAACAGAAGGCAGCAATCAACAAATATAAATTTTTTTTATTTTGGCCACGAAGATAACCATAAAAAATAGTTACTTTGCATAAAAAACAGAAACAAATGACCGTGAAAATTATTTTTGCACTTAATTGTTTCAGGACGTGTTACAAAGGATATTTTTCAGAAAAACCTCATCAGCCTTTTTGTACAGGTTTGAGGGAGGAAACATCTAAAAGTTCACAACTGACAAAGCCGGGTGACCCAATACGAAGATCCATACCAATAAAGAAACATTCAACACGAACACACTAGAAAAAAATACACATCAAGTGGTTCTGCAGTCGCTAGTAAAGACTGGTCGACTGCTGGCCTGCAACCTGGTCATTACAAATTATACCTGGAAATGCTCGGCGTGCAGTGTGCACCGTTCTGTTAGGTACCGTATTTTCCGGACTATGGTCCACACACAGGGTAGTGGTATAGTCTTCAGAGTCCACACAAATTTGTTTGGGTGCCCACACAAACAAATTCTCCTAAGTAGCTCGCCGTGTAAAATACCTGCCTTGTTAGTGCACAAGAACTTCGAGTATCAATTATTAAGGCACAAAAAGACTCTTAGCATAACAAATCATTATTTAACAATCTGTTATCCACAAATTACGTCGCCTCTATCATAAGGTACAATCTTGCGAAAACTAATCCTTGTATATTCCACACCTGCAGATTGTCCCCACAACATAAAATTGCAATTCAAAACATGACTAGCCTGCGGCTCTTGTCCAAACAATATGAATCTTCTTGCCTATGTACAAGCTCCACATCAAACTAAAGCAGCAATCGTGAACAAGAACAGGAAAGGCCCAATGACATCCAAGTTGCGTGGCCAATGGACAGGACTATACAACTTTGTTCCCGGTTTCTTGCACGTTCTTCCGTTGTTACCGCACCACGCTACGCAGCAGTAGCTACCGTAGCTGGGCATTTCGACGGCGTGCGCTGCAGAAGAAAATTTACAGAATTGGCGCCGTGAGATTCCAATATGGCTGCGAAAAGGGAGCTGGTCAAGACACAATAAACTGTACAAATATACGAAACACAAGGTCAAGTTCGTACTGTATAAATCACGAGGTAACCACAGTGCACGAACAGCGCCCTTAAACAAAAAAGATGAATTACATGTCAGTATACACCAACTCGAACGATGTGAAACCAATGCTTCGGCGCCTCATGATACTATGGTTCAGTATGGTACTCCAGCATATCCCAGCGCGCAGGGCGCACCGAATTACGCAGACGATCGGATGCCTTGCTCACCTGTGATTTAATTTCTCTGAGCAGGCTGTTCTCGACCAGATTAAAAGCACGGTGCTGCGGCATGTACTTTCAACATTAATAAGGACAAAACCTCACGCAAAGAACGAAAAACCCGTGCGAGTAGGATGAAACCACACCGCATTGAGCGAAGCGTCTCAGGACCTCTCCTTGGCGTCACCGACTCTCAGCCCCCGCAGAAACCGTGTGCACAGCTCCATTTCAACGTAAGTGCCAGGAAAGAAGCAGCTACGAGAGAGAGCTCGGCGCTTTAAATGAGCATGTAATGCACGCGCGTTTGAGAAGTGAAAGCTGGAATCAGCGTCGCTGAAGATAGCGCGCACGTGTTTGCAGCGTCAGACGCTTCTGCCCTGCTGCATTTCACGCTATGAAACTTGATGGAACAGAGAAAAGCGGCGAGCCCGAAAGACGCTGACGCCCAACAGACCCGTGAAACACTCCTCATGTGGTTGCGTAATAGTGTTCTGAAATGGCTCACCTTTTCCACCAAGTGAACAACGAGAAATCCACGTGACGACAGGAACAGCAGGCAGACCGTCCGAGCCGCCGAGCCCAACACCCAGGCTGCTGTTATGGCGGCGTTTTGCCCAAGCGGAAGTTGCAATCATGGGAATATTTTTCTCTAACCTTCGAAGCTACTAATAATTTTAAAAGCTTCTAAATTAAGATAGAACAATTTATGAATGGGGCAAATATAACAAATGTATTAATAATTAGGCACCACGGCGCCAGCTGGCGGCT
>JAZHYW010024669.1:0-12537 GCA_037355805.1 Ixodes ricinus | reverse complement strand
TGCGGTAGGACACATTACCGAAGCTTGGAAACGTGGCACGCGTAGTCGTGCTAACAAACACCTTTGGCGCTGAGCTGTCGAAGCGCTCGGATGGTGGTGTGCTGTTTTCTACCCCCCGTACAAAAAGCTGGACAATTAAAATAGAATATCCAGCGTTTTACCCCACTACATCTACCACGGCGAATAGGGTGTATATTTTAATTGATTCGGACATACTAAAACAGAAGAGAGAAGACACAAAATCGCCGATTGTGTGTCTTCTCCAAGGTGTAAGATAGACAGGTAGGGAAACAGCCCATAGAAGCCTACCGCAGCGCCGTGACCGGATTGTGTACTCGTCTGCTCGCAGGGTATCCCCTGATTCGCGACAGATGGCGCTGCGGCGAGAGAGAAAAAAATTGGAATCGGATTTGCATGGAACTCTATGCGGAGAGTGCGCAAAATAAACCGAGAGCATGACAGTCCTCCACTGAAAATCCACGAGAAACCCTCTCCGTCAGTTTAGCCTGTCGCCGCCGGTCGCCCACCCGGAGGGAGAGTTGGCGGTGCTCCACATAGATGGCGCCACAGAAAAAGAGAAAACCGAGGGGGACACAATCCGGTCGCTCACTTGGCTCTCGTTTCCCCACCTGTCTATCTTACACCCTGGTCTTCTCTCTTCTGTCAAAGTGGAAAGCGAAATTCGAGAACCATACGTGTGTGCAGTTAACACTTCAGTGAACGCGAATTCGTGTATCCTGTTGGTTCCAAAGTGTTATGTGAGTGCAGGTCTCTTATTAGTTCCAATATGATTCCTTCTTTTTTTAATTTTGTAAACCAGTAAAGAAACATTTCCTCAAAATAACTGGCTGAAGAAGCGGTGACTGGCTTCCGGAGTCGTTTCGACTAAATCACTGCTTATTCACCCGGTCGACGCGGAACCTGCATGTCCCCCACGATCGAGGTCTGTTAAATCTAGTAAGTCGGTGACACTTCAGCATCCCAAGAAATGAGGTATACACCTGCTCTTAATTACTACCGTTTGAATGTTTAATGTTACGGGCCCAAACAATTGTGCATAATGCGTGATGCGCCTCTCGGCGAGCGATTTAAAATGTTTAAACAATTCTTAGTGAAAAATGTACGTGAACAAATTAATCAATCGCCTGAATTTGCCGGGCCATGGTCGACAATTTAAGAAGTTACGAAAATGCCTGCTTTTCTTTCGAGCAGAAGTCGCGATGTGACAAACTTCTTTGCCTCGTATTCGATGCAGGAGGAGCTAAGCGTCAGTTGCTGACGAGCATTTGCTCGTCAGCAACTGTCGAGTCACACTTGGATAGAAGCGTCAGTAGCGGCAAACTCAATGTCGCTAAAAAAAAGTGTACGGCGCTTTGCAACACAATTGTGCGCGCGAGCACAGCTACGGTGGCAGCGCGTCATTTACTCTGGTGAATGCAAAACCTTTTTCTACAAGAACCTCCACATATCCGGGAAAAAAACAAGAATTACAGAGGTTGCGTAGCCCTGACGCACGCCGCGCTAGCTGTAATGTGAAGTTCCAGGCTTGTTTTTGAACATTTTAAATATTTTTTAATATAAAAAGCAACTTCGAGGCGCTGTTATTCATTAACCAGATCACTCACAAAAAACATTATACACGTTTCTTTAATAAATAAGCCGTTTTTAATCGGCACAGATGCGAACTAACACAGCCACTCCGTACTATTACATAGCGCGTCGTCTGCTCGCATCCTACCCGCTCCGTCACAGGAGAGCGCCCGCGAGGTGGCGCCACCAAAACATCTCGTCGCCAATAATATAATTTGGCGACTTCCTCATAAGGATCAAACGACTCTAGCAAAACCCTCCGTGCTTCTTGTTGAGAGAATCCATTGACTCTCGTGGAAAACCCAAATGATTCAAGTAAAGATATAACCCAATGATTCCTATGAGGGGGAGTCATCTGACTCCGCCAAATACTGGAATATCTCCTGGAGGGGTCGCGTTATTCCAGCAAAACCGGAGTTTCCTGATTCCAACCTCAAAGTATTCACAAACTCTCCGTGGACGAGGTCCTGACTCCAGGGAATAAAGTGGTCACCTGACGGTACTAGCTGATAGACTCATCAGATTCCAGTGAAGGCAGAGTCCAATGACTCCACTGAGCGCTGGAGTCGTTTGACGCTTTTAAAGGTGTCACCACAGGGAGAACCCTGGACTCCCCAAAGCGAGGTCAGAGAGACTCTCCATTTTTTTAAAGTGTACATTGAGCTTGCCGATACCGACGCTTCTATTTAAGTGTGACTCGATAGTTGCTGACGAGCCAATGCTTGTCAGTAACTGACGCTTAGCTCGTCCCGCATCGAATACGTGGAAGTTTGTCACATCGCGACTTCTGCTTGAAAGAAGAAGAAACTTTCATAACTTGTTAAATTATTGGCCATGTTCGACAAATTCAGAGTTGATTAATTTGTTTTATCTGATTGTTCACTAGAATTGTTCACAAATTAAAAATCGCCCGCTGAGAAGCGCTTGAATCATAACGCGCAGTTCTTTGAGTTCGAAAATTAGACACACAAACGGCAGTAATTCATAGCAGGTGTATATCTAATTTCTTGGGACGCTGAATGTGCCACCGACTTACTTGATCTAACAGACATTGATCGCGAGGGGCCTCGCACGTTTCGCGTCGACCAGTTGAATACATGAGATTTAGCTGAAATGACTCGGAAGCCAGCCACCGTTCTTCCTGCCAGGTACTTTGTTTTGAGGAAATGTTTGTTTACTGACTTTGCAAAGCCAAAAAAAATCAACCTGGAATCAGTAGAAAACCAGCACGCACAGAGCGCATTGGAACGGACAGAGACGCACGGAGTGGCCAACAGTTCACTGGCTTTACTACAGAAGCGATGTATTCTTGAATTTCGCTTTCCCATTCGCAATTTCAACAGACATTCCACTCTCAGTTGTTTTCTTGTCCCACTCATAATAAAAAATGCACCCCATTTGCCGTGGTAGATGTTGTTGTGGGGTAAAGCGCTGGCTATTCTATATTTATTATCCAGATTTTTGTAGTGGAGAAGAAAGAACAGCCAACGAACAACAGCACACCATCATAGTACTAGCGACTTCGGACAATCCTCAGCGCCAAAAGAGTTTGTTAGCGAAGAAGGTCCTGGGACGTAGCCACATTTTCAAGCTTTGGTAGAAATGTCCTTCTACAGGTACGCACTGTCACCGAGCAAACACAACGCGCGAGACGGGCTTTGCCAGCGCGTTACCCAAACAGCGCATGAAGCGAGCTGACGAACCGAGGGATCCAAGATCTGCAGCGGTCTATCCTACTCGGAACGTCACAAACGATGAGATGATGATAGCTAGAGAGGTACGCCCCTATAGTTCGCACACACGCCGCCAATAAAATAATCCATTCTATTCCGGTTATTTGCACTCGACAGCGCGCCTACCACACCAAAGTGTCCACTGGCGGGGAAAACCCACCACCGAGAAGACGTGCGTATGCACATTGGGCTGTCCCCACTTTCGTGCTGCGCCGAGGGAGAGGGGCTGCCTCCGGCTCACCGAGATACTGGATTCGCCAAGACAGCCGAGGCAACTGTCCACGCTGTTTCCAAGGCGTGGTGGTAGCAACTTTTCCCATTTCAGAGGAACCCCGGAGGCGGCGTGCGTCCAGCCGTTCCAACTACGCAGAAGCTGTCGGCTCAATGGCCACTGCATTTTAGCGGAGTAAGGCATGTATGTTCCATTTGCACACACCGTCGCAACTTGAAGCGGTGTGGGTGTAATTATTTCACTTTTGACTTGTCTTGGGTTGAAATATGGACAGTCTCTTACTTTGGCTTATGTTCCAGGGAACAAATACCAGCCGCCGGATGGCTCAAAGGAAAACAACAACAATACAATAGCATGTTTTTTGTTTTGTTTTTTCTGTAAGGCTTGTTCTGTAAGGCTTGTTTTATTGTGCGCTTGTTGCGAAGTGAAGTGAACCAACGCGCCCAAACCTTTTCCTTCTGAAGAAAATAAGCCATCGGCTTTAAGTCCCTATTCCGAGCCCTTTTTGTTCACGTTCTACCCATTGGAAAGCATGGCGAAGGTACCCAAGTACGCGCCTGATATTTGCCACAGCAGTCTCCTTCCACCCGATGAAGTCCGTCTGCTATGGTCGCCGAGTGTCAATAGAAGCGCAAGCGAACGCAGCGTATGAAGCCAGCTACAGCTACGCCATCTTCCGAACGCCGTCTGCTACCCCAGCTCGGCAACACTTGCTTGGGCTCCAAGCTAAGCTTCCGATGAGACCGCGCAACGTTCGATCACCCCGACGCGCAGCAGAGCGAGGGGAAAATTGATTAATCTCAGGCCCGAGCGTGCACCAAGCCTCGAGGGGACCGCCAAGGTTCCCCAGGCGACCGCTTCCCGCTTTCAGCGTTGACCTCCACAACAGCGCTTCCGACTTTGGTTAGCCTTGCCGCGTTCACTTTAGTAAAACGTACAATCGGAAGATGTCGTTTGCCGTTGCTGGCTTGAGACGCTGCGTTCGCGTGTTCATTCACAAAGAAGACGCTTCGTTGCAGGGTTACGCTGACCACAGCAGACGGACTTTATCGTGCGGATGAAGACTGCGGGGCGAAGAGATCAGGTGCGTTCCTGGGTTCCTCCACCGCGCTTTTCAATGGGCGGAATAAAGAAGTTCATAATAAAGACTTAGATGACTGATTTTCTTCGGCGTTTAATGTTTTTAGGAGCGTTACAAGAAATGTGTGTTCTTAGCTCGCATTTTTGAAGTGTTTTTTTCTACTGCAACATGGGGCTAAACTACCGATCTGCCTAACATATTCTAACCTAACAGTAACTAATATCACCTCGCCTAACCTATACAAAACCAACCTAACTTAACCTTACCTCACATAACCTAATCTAAGTTTACCCAACTGAACCTAACCTAAGCTTGCACCATCTCACCTGCGTAACCCAACTTAAAGGGGCCCTGCAATCATATTTAAGCGTCTACCTTTTTTGCGGTTTCCACGTCCCTTGGGGTTCGGGCAAGCCAGCGGGCACGGAGAGAGTCACTAAATATCAGTGCGTCATATTTTAACCGGACGACGCGGAAACCTCCTCCACCGACGAGAGCGACCCGCGGTACCGAAAGCGCGCAAAATGTGACGTCTTAGGTCCTGGGCTTACTACTGGTCAGAGCCGCTAAAAGCTTTTTTTTTAGTCGAGATACAAAATATAAGTGTCGCGAACCGTTTCAAATATGTATGAAAGTAGTTTTTGTTCAGTATTTTAGATCAGAAAAGAAACAAATGCAGTTTATAAAGTACGGAAACAAGAAATGACCCGTCGACATACCCGCCACCAAGCAGCGGAAAAAGCGGCGCATATTAGAAAGGGCTAGTGGGATGAGGCGCTGATGAACGACGAGCGTAGAAAGGTCCCGGAGCGTACAAAGGCCATTTGGCGGTATGGCAGCGCGAAGTGGCTCCCGTCCTGTACTGGTCTTTACCCCGTGTTTGCTGTCGTTTGTGGCCAATGAAGTGTTATGCCGAAATAGTCTTTAATCGCGCAGCAAATGCAATGCGAGTCGCCCTGGCCGCCCGCTTCATACAGCCTATCCAACACACGGTTTAGTGGCGCCCTCTCGAGCCGTCGACACGAAGTGCGGCAGCCGTGAGCGCTCGATGAGCTCACTATACCTCCTCTAGTTCACGGCCACTCAAGCCAGGACCTACGACGTCATGAAAGCGGTTATTTTTTGCTTGTTTTTTGTAATTCTAATTTTCCTATAACTTTTAAAATAAAGCGAATTTTGCGAAAAGAAAAGTTTCATTAAGTTACTACGTTCAGTGCGCTTAGGTTCGGTGCAAATTAAAAATCAGTCAAAACGCTGTTGCAGGACCCCTTTAAGCACCATCTCGTCGGCAGTGTAGTCGTTGACAAAACTCAAGACCGTGTGTGTACAAGAATGCAAAATCTTTATTGCATCAAACTGCGTTGGAGTCTGTATTCCTCGTCATCGAGGTACTTGTCAAATAGATTGATGAGGGCCAGCGGATGTACCTTCTTGTCATAGGTGAGTAGATGCGGGCACGTGTTCCACTTGTAGCGAAACATGCGACGGTTGAAGGCGTCGTCTCGGGGAAAAGTCTCCTTGTTGCTGAGCACGATCACCGGAGTCCGTGTTACCACCATGTCTGCAGAGTACTTGACGGCCACATCGACCACATCACCACCAAAAAGGTTTTTAATCGTTTTAAAGGATGCCGGGTCACCGTTTGGTCCATTCCAAATCAACAAGCGTTTGCCTACGGTGTCTTGCAAGGGAAACTTTGAATATCGATTAAAGTTATGTATGGTGCCTCGATTTATATAAAAACTAACGACAGCATCAAAGAAAAAGTTTTTGCCTGCACACGGAGGCGATACAATTTCCATGCAATTCTTTCTTGGAATACGTCGCTCCAACAAATTGTACAAGTCCTGAACAAAAACTGGAACCTTGTCGCCACACTGATACTCGAGTAAGCACTCCATAGCCTGAAACGAGCTTGTTACATCCATATAATAAGCGCCAATGTTACCCTGAGGCGCTTCAAAAAGTGGGTTGGTATTAGCGTACAAAGAAATGTAATCTAACGTAGTCCAGTTACACAACTGTTCGTGAAACACTTGGATGGCGCGTTGCAAGCGTTTATCGTCTGGGCGAATAAACCGCAAATCGGGGCTGTCTAGCCATACCGGCGTACGCGTTATGCTAGTCAGAGGTGATACCGGGTTCGCGATGAGTATGTCGTAGAGGGATTCTTCCGTGTGTGCCCTATTCCGTCCTCGGGCTTCGCGAGAAGATGCTCCTGGACAGACGGTCACATAATCTGTATCGCGTCCTGCACTTCGGAAGCAGTCTTCGCAGGGGCTTGTATTCTGAAATGTTCCAAATAGTGTTTCCATTGTTCGTGAGCCTCCGCTTCCAGAATGTTCTGTGTATTCCAGAGGCGTAGTTCCAACGTGTTCGAGCCAATCGGCTCCTCCCACCGTAAAGTGCTTTAGCCTACGTGAGCTTGTACCAAGATACACGACGAGACGCCAGTAGTCCGACACTGTAAGGTGGCGAGTCCAAACCGAAGCGCGATTTGGTCGGCGGGAGATGCCATAGAAGGCGACGCATCGGCAGGTTCTGTTTGACCACGAGCAGTCGTGGAACACGTGCAAGTGGGGTTGTCTGCATCCTTCGAGGTGCAAAGAGATGGCAGTGAGTCCATACCTTGCTCGTGGGTCCTCAAAGCGGCGCGTGAGTGTTTGATACAGGGCCTGAGCTTCCCCATAACTTTCAACGGAAATGACATCGTGGACAATTCTTCGTTTCTTCGGAACGCGTTGTAACTCCTCCGCCCACCCGATGTGAAGAGTAGAGGATTGGCAATCGCGATTCATTCCGCTTCGTACTTCTCCTGGTTCGGATATATATTGTCCTGGTACGTGGCCCATCCCCTGATTCAGGTCCGGAGAAAGATCCAGTGGTTGGATAACGTCAGAGGAAAGTTCATAGGCACCTTCTTCAGAAGGTCGTTCATGGTGTCCCTGCAGACAAAGGCACCGTGAAACATATTCCAGGATAATCTGTAGTGTACTCTATACCTGCTCGGGCTGTTCCACTCGTGGACGCTTTTGGTGGTGCGATTCTCGCTCCATCCTAAAGAAAAAGAGTGCGCCGATTTCAATTTCCCGCCAAATTGAGTTCAGCGGCATCTATTAGCACGCTATCCCTTCATGCAACACGGCCCGCGTCGCATTATGGGACCTCTTGGCATGAAGGGTGTGGCATGTTTTCGATTTCGGTTGCCCCGTCGACGAAGTAGTGCATCTCTGCACTGCATAAAAATAAAGTCAGCGCCTCGTTTGCATTGACACACATTTATATTCGTGAGAACCCCCGTTGAAACACGGACCCTAGCGGCCGTAAGGACCTCCCTTGACTTAGCGAGGGATAGGGGTACGGACGCCGCTCCCCCCATCTTCCTGGCGGCCTGGTTACCTTTTCAGAGTGCAGCACGACCCTCCCGGGTCACGGATCATTTAAAGGGCAACTCCGCTTCATTTTTGATATTTAGAAAACTATGGAGCCCTCTTCAGTATCATATAGGAAGACCCCATGTCAAATATTACGATCTAATTCCGTCTATATATTTAATAAACTGGCCAGCAAACTTTCAAATGAGCCAAGTCGCCGAAATCTGCCAACTCTAGCGTGCGACGTGAGGCGCAATCGTCAGCGCAGTCAATGCGACGGAGTTGGAGCAGCCAACGTTGAACCACTACGCCAAAGGCATGACTACGTCATTCTCGCGTTTTGTTTGTTTTTACTTCTCAGAGCGAAATTGAACGATGACGTCATGAGTTTCTCCTCCCGGTGTTGGCTCAAGGGCGTCCAGGTGATCACCGTAACGCGGATGCGCTAGTTTGCGCTGCCCTGCGCGCTTATCGGTTTGTTTCTCCGCTCCCCCCTCCTCTTTCGTCTTCTCCTCCCCCTCTCCTTCCCTCTCCCCGGGTCATCACCGTCCACGCCATCCGAAGCGACCTGCCCGCGTCGCGTGTCCTGTTCCTCGCCCCCACGAACGTCACAAGACCACGTGGTTCGACGTGACGTGGCCATGACTCTGACAACACGAGGCCAATGTTGCCTGACGCAACCGAAGTTTCGGTTTCGGTATCAGCTGATGTCTAAATTAAGATTACACAAATAATATTTCACATTTCGCGAATTCGAAGACGTAGAGCTGTTTAGTAGTGCTTTGTGAAATGGAATCACATATAAGCCTAAATATTTCGGAATTGAGCGGAGTTGCCCTTTAAGAAGCCTCGGACATTGAGATGATGTAACAGTGTGATCGGCTCATTACACTTCTTCCTCCTGCGTTTACCTGCGGAAAAAAAAATCCTTTGCATTTGATTTGTATGGGTAGGCAACACCTACAGTATTATAGATTGAAGGGAAGTCACATATTCAAAAATGCATTGTCTGTATTTGATCGTGACAGGATTGCGCGAATTGAGGTTGTCAAATGGAAACCGAAACCGCGACCAATGGGATCCCAAGATGCTTTGCGCTGCACTACGCCGCTAGGATATTGTCAAGTTCGCGAGAGGTGTATTCGAAAGTGCTACTCGATTCAGAACTCCACTGAAACTTCACTTGAGGGCTGTTTTGCAATGCGCTTCACAGTTGGACTCCACTTGAAAGTCCACTCGGCTAAGGAAATACTTAACGATTTCTTCCAAAATCTCAAGCTAGCTTCGGAGCTACCTCAAAATTTCCCCCAAGACTCGAATTTTTTTTTTTTGGGTGTCATGTCTGCTGACACATTATTCATTTTGTCCTTGGAACAGACGCACTCCTGTACCGCAGCGAAGGTGAGAGCCTTCCAGTGCCACGACGTTGTTTCAGGAACGGGCGCAGTGCGATGGAGGTGTTAAACGACCGCGAATTTCTTGCGCTCTACTGCTTTACGAAAGCGACAATGGCCAGCCTTTTGAAGTCCCTGTCGCTGGTAGGTAGGTTGGTAGGTATTTGTTAGCGCCTTTTAAGCGCAGGTGCCACAAAAAGCATCTAGCCCTTTAAAACAAGTGGCTGTGAGGCCCGTCTAGAGGGTGATATTCTGTTGATTATATACAGCATGTACACTAACGCTTCCATCCCAAGTTGGAAAGTCCACAAAAATCGGTTTTTCAACGTATCGCGCTGGGATGTACTACAGAGGTATGGCTATAGGTGTTGCACGTATGATGTTAAAATATCAACGGAGAAACTTACCTCGTTCAAGAAAAAAAGGAGAACCTGTTTTGGGTAATCTACGGCGTCATTTCCCGGGCGACGTGGACGGTGTTCGTTAATTTGTAGACGCTGCCGACTAATGGCGTATGCATGGAAAAACTTTCGCTACATCGTCTGCTACCGAAGCTTCAATTATGGCGCCCCCCGCGCGCCTGCGATGCATACGCCATCTGTCGGCAGCGTCTTAAAATCAACGAACACCGTCTGCGCCTCCCGGGAAATGGCGCTGTATAGGGTGACCCAAGTCAGCAGGCTCGATCTAAAATGGACCGTAAAAATCGACGCCTGCACATAGCAATCTAAACTTTTCGTCAAAGGTGTATTTCACAGGTCGGTTTTTTCTTGTAAAATTACAAAGCGTAGCTCTCTTTCTGTAAAAAAATAGGGCCAAGAAACTTGCAGGGTCTACAGCGAACGCCTACCCCCCCCCTCCCCACAAACAAGTCGCCCATTTTCCTCTGGTCAAAGCTTGTCGGCGTCACCTAACACCAGACCCACTGGGGGTCAGGGTTGAGACTTTGGGCCGTAACCACGCGGGAGGGAGTCCCCATTTTCTTCTGTCCCGCCTGTCCCCCAGCTGTGCTAGTTATTCGTACTCCAACCTTCTCCTCGCTGCCTTTACTCTTCTATAATCCACCCTTCCATCTTATCCAGCGAAATCGAGGGTCACCGGTATACGTATGTCGCCCTTTAGGAAAGGCCAGGACTAAGCTTCTTACATTTTAGAATCACATGCTCAATTTTTTTCCGTCTCCTCCTCACATATTGCGCACATTGTATCTGTGTCATCGAATTTGGCCCTATACGTTTTTTTTCCTTAAGAGTCCCGTCCTCGCCCCAAACAGCAGAGCGCTCCCTCTTGAATTAAGGAACGAAACCTTCCTTCTTTCTTTCTTGCCTTTGTAACCTATAAATCGCTAGAGCTGACTTCCCCATCTTCTCCTCCCGGATCCACCTCTCTGCCTCCTGAACTGCATTTTCCACTGAACGCGTGTGCTCCACTCTCATTGCCCGTCTGCAGGAATTTCATCCGAAGCTTTCGTGTCCGTTTCGCTCATTTCGTGTTCAAACTCCTCATATACAGATATTTATAGATTTTATATGTTACCGCGTGTCCTCCATGTCTGTTAGCCTTTGGTCAAAATTTATTTTACTCACTGCCTTTCTGATGTCAAGCGATGACCAGCCCATATCACCCTGCACTCCCCCGTTTGGAGTGTTCCCATGTACCCCTAGAGCTATCCTGCCAACGCTCCTTTGTCTTATCCCCAGTCATGCCTGAACGCCTGAACGTTTAGGTCGTTCGGTGCTCGTGAAGATTGCACGAGTGATTGCAAAGCCTGACAAAGATACCCTCGCGTCCATGATGCTCGTGTTTGAGCATAGCCTCCTTTATTCTGCAAAGCCTGTCAAATCGCGAAAGACTCTGGTTTGAGGCTTGTCGCTGTCGTTTGTTTCTGTTTGTCGCTCTAGTGGGACGCGGGCATTATTATGATCCTCGTGCCAGACGACTCTGGTTTCAGGCCAACACAAAAACATAAAATATGTTAGCCATCGTCAAGTGGCACCAGTACTTGGTACGAATATGCTTATGGCTGCATTTCGGAGGATGCCGAAGGTGGGAACTGGACCAGTTAGCAACCTCCAGTTAAAACAACACAGAGCAGAACACACTTCTCCTAAGGGACCAGTCCGCAAAAAGGTTTGCAGCTTAGTCGAATTCGGGCAAGGAAAAGACTGACAGCTCTTCTTATTCCCACACCCTTGCCAGACTGGAAAGCCGCTTGTGTTTGTTCTAACTACAAAAAAAAAACTATAATCGATGACAGGTTGGGAGTAAGTGGAAGCTCCTCCCACCTATTTCTACTTTAGCCGAGCGAATGCTGGAGAGGAGGTCGTCTCATCTCCAGTGTTTGCTCTTCTAAAGTGGAAAGAGGGGGAGGAGCTTCCACTTCATTCTTAAAGGGCCTCTGACATGCCAAAAAATATATTTGTTCTTATGCTAAGCGTTAAAATGGTGTATCAGGACATCACCAAAAAATTACACCATCTTCCCGAGGGGAACCATGGGGTGATGCGGAGCATCGCGGATCGTAATTAATTTATTCCCTTCTTGACTGATTTCTTTTGGCCGGCCGGATTTGGGCTGCGGCGGACGCGAGCGGCCGAGAAACGCTAGCAGACGACAGCCGCAGAGTTGCGGGGAAAGCCCACCCCACTGGAAAGCCCTGGCGTGGCGCTGCGACCCGCGCGCCCAAAACTATCCTCCTTTCACTCCTCCGGGGAACGCGCGACTACCGCTGCTTATATTCACACTTGAAGGAGAGGAGACTAGAGGAGGAGAGTTGCGCATGCGCGCGCGGTGTGAGGAGAAGCGAACGCACGCGAAGTGCACGCAGCTGGTAGAGAGTGAGAGCGGAGAGAGTAACGCGCAGCTGTTGGAGAGAGGGAAGGAGGAGAGTTGCGCATGCGTAGTGTGAGTGCGGACTACGACGCCGACGCCGACGCCGCGGGACATAGACCCGAGCAAGAGATGCTCCGCATCTAAAAATTGTTTTACTTTAGAATTGCGTAGCTTTTTATAAAAAATAGACATACGAAGCCCAATTCGAAAGGCCCGCCGGTGCCCTGTGACGTAATCATGTACCGCAAGATGTCGGGGCTGTCAGAATGGAGGCATCGCCGGAATTCACGTGAGTTGTATC